>PVJL010005420.1:0-109055 GCA_004026885.1 Lyroderma lyra | reverse complement strand
GTTCACAGTGGCCAAAACATGGAAACAACCAAAGGTCCCTGCGACAGATGACTGGATAAAGAAGCTGTGGTACATATACACAATGGAATATTACTCAGCTGTAAGAAAAGATGAAATATTGCCATTTGCAACAACATGGATGGACCTGGAGATCATCATGCTAAGTGAAATAAGCCAGACAGAAAAAACAAAGAACTGCATGATTTCACTCATATGCGGAATATAAAACTGAAAGCAAAGAAAAAAAGAAATGAACAAATAACCCATGGACACAATCAATAGTTTAATGTTTATTTGGGGATGAGTGGGTTAGGGAGGGGAGAAAGGGGAGCGGGTGGGAGAGGAGGGAGGGAAGCTAAATATAAGGTGATGGAAAGAGAAGTCACATTAGGTGGTGAACTTATTATACATCAAGTGGACAATGCACTGTAGAATTATATGCCTGAAACCTATGTAATCCTTGCTAACAGATGTCACCCCAATAAAAAAAAAATTAATGACAAGGAAAGAATTATCAGGACCATCAGGGAAAAGAAGATAATAGCTTATAAAAAAAAAAGCCTATTTAATTATCATGAGGCCTTTCAGCAGAAACTCTAAGAGCCACAAGAGAATGGAATCAAATCTTCAAATTATTGAAAGAGAGAAGTTACCAGCCTAGAATAATATATTCAAAGATAAAGCAAATTATCCTTTAGATATAAAGGAGGAATAAATACCATTCCAGACATATGGAAGCTGAGGGAATGTCCCATCACAAGGCGTGCAATACAGGTAATGCAGAAGGAGTTTATTTTACCTGAAACAAAAAGAAAAAAGGATACAAAACTATGAGTAAGATTACTAATGGTCAAACAGAAGTAAAAAATGGCAACTCCTACACACAATAAGGCACCATACACTTAAATACAACATAAAGCATAAAGGAGATAAAACCATAAAAAAAACAGAAGACAAGTCCTATTGAAACTCAAAAAGAACTCACACCATAAATAGGAATAATTTGTGAAGAGAAAAACATTAAAAAGGAGGGAGTAAAGGTCTGAATTTGCAAAGGTGAATGAACATAAGAAGCATGCTGAAGAAAAAGGACTACTATATATATGAAAATTTCTTTTACATAAATTACATGATAACCACTCAAAAAAATAAAATCCAGAACTGAGCACATAAAATAAAAAAGAAGGAACAAAGAAAATATCATAGAAAACCACCAAATGAAAATGGCAGGCAGAAAACCATAAAGGTAACGAGACACCAACCTACTAGAAAACAAAACTAAAATGGTTATAAAAATCTTCATATATCAATAATCACCCTTCATGCAAATAAAATGAACTTACCAATAAAAAGGCACAGAGTAACAAACTGGATCAAAAAACAAAACCCACCACATTGTTATTCCAGAGATACATCTCAGCTGCAAGGACAATATAAATTTAAAGTGAAAGGGTGGAAAAACAGTACTGTAAGCAAAAAGTATCCAGGGAACAGTAGGCATAGCCATGCTTATATCTAATGAAACAGACATCAGAATAAAAAAGGTAAGAAGAAATAAGGGTGGACATTTTATAATGATAAGGGGGACAATACAACAAGAAGACATATGCTTATCAATATACATGCTCTCAATCAGGAAACATTGAAATAAATACATATAAAGCAACTACTAACAGAACTAAAGTGAAAAACTGACAAAAACACAATTATAGTAGGAGACCTCTATACACCATTGACACCTATAAATAGATCATCTAAAAAGAAAATCAATAAAAATAGTATCACCTTTAACTGACACATTAGACCAAATAAACATATAACATTTACAGAGCCTTTCATCACAGAACACCAGACTATACATTCTTTTTTAGTGCACATGAAACATTTTCAAGGATAGACACAAAACTAACCTCAGCAAACTTAAGAAGGTTGACATGCTCAACTTCATTAGCAATTAGAGAAATGCAAATCAAAACCACAATGAGATCCCACCTCACACCTGTGAGAATGGCTATTATCAACAAGACAAGGAATAACAAGTGCTGGAGAGGATGTGGAGAAAAAGGAACTCTGGTACACTGCTGGTGGGAATGCAAACTGGTACAACCACTGTGGAAGGCAGTGTGGAGGTTCTTCAGAAAATTGGGAATGGAGCTACCATTTGACCCAGAAATTCCCCTTCTGTGTATTACCCCCCAAATTTAAAAACCTTAGTCCACAAAGACTTAAATACCCCAATGTTCATCACAGTTCTGTTCACGGTGGCCAAGACATGGAAACAACTTAAGTGCCCTTTCTATAGGTGACTGGATAAAGAAGCTGTGGTACATATACACAATGGAATATTACTCAGCTATAAGAAAAGATAAAATACTGCCATTTGCAACAAAATGGATAGACCTCGAGACCATCATGCTAAACAAAATAAGCCAGACAGAAAAACCAAGAACCATATTGTTACTGGAAATGGGGTGACCCCATCGGCACAGTGTCCAGGTTCTCGGTATCTCGAGCAAAGAACTGAACAAGACATACACCAGAATGTAGAGGTGAAACAAAGAGATAGTTTATAGAAGGAAAGTACACTCCAAAGAGGTAGGAGCAGTCTCAAGCAAAAAAATAGCTCAAGAGCCCTGATTAAGGAGGTTGGAGCAGTTTATATTTCTTTTGTATGTGGTCTCTTGATTGACAGGTTTGATTGGTGGGGGGCTGTGACATTACCTTTTTATTGTTCCTGTCTCCTTTCCAAATTCAATTACCTCCTATGATTGTCTTATCTTGGGGCAAGGATTACTAGCAAAATAGTGGTATCAAGGCAGTGGCAACGATTCCAGCAGGGTGAGTCTCATGGGAGAGGTTCCGAGATCCTCCTATTCTATCTGCCTTCCTCACATTTCCTTGAGAGACATGATCCCCACAAATCTTTATGGGAAGCTGAGGGGCTGAAGGTCTCATCTTCTGTATCTGCTTCCTGCTGAAGATGGTCGTTGTCCCTACCTACTGGGGATCCACGGAGCTCTCACCCTATCTGATCTAAAGGGGGAAGGGGTCTTGAGATCCACTATGTTGACTCCTTTCCTCAAGATGGGCTGGAAGACTTGTCAGGTGACATCTGCATTCCAAAGGTCCCTAGATAAGGAGAACCAGACCCAGTTAATAGATTCAAAAGGTTTGGTCTGAAAAACAAGCCTGAAAGCCACCATTACAAGGTGAAGTTTGCATCCTGCTGACTTTGGACTCACTGGCCACCCAGGTACCACCGCCTATCCAGAAATGGCCTAGGGATGATACAATTAGCTAAAAAGTCTAGCAACCACAACTAAGTAAAATTTTATCACACATTACAAATTTTAGGATGACTGATCAAGGCTGGAGACTGGACAATTTGGGAATACAATTAGCAAGCACAAATCACAAGTTTTCCTCTGAATGATTAGCTCAAACCAGGGCAAAGGACATCTGGGACATATAGGTTAAAAGCCTATTGTTTAAGTTTAGAGGTAATTGTCTAGTAGGAGGCAGGATGGAGACATTTAGCGATTCAAGCTTGGAGGAATTTATTGTGTAAACTAGAGTTAAAGGAAAACTAATAGAAACTTTGGACTAGAGAAAAAAAGGTGATACTGAGAGCTGAAGACTTAGGAAAACTCATGCTCACAGTCAGTTTAGTGGTCACTTGAGGTCAAGGGTCGGGGGGAGTAGAGTAGGGAGGGCTGGGAGGGGGGTGGTTAGTCAAATATATGGTGATGGAAAGGGAACTGACTCTGGATGGTGAGCACATAGTGCAACGCATAGATGATGCCCTGTAGGATTGTGCACCTGGAACTCTTAAAATTATTTTTAAGCAATGTCAATCCTATGAAGTCCAACAATGAAATAAAATAAAATGAAACTAAAAGGAACAAATAAACAAGACAAACAAAGAAACAAAAACTCATGGACATGGACAACAGTTTAGTGGTGACCAGGGGGTAAGCAGGTAGGAGATGGTAGAAGAGGGTAAAGGGTTCAAATATGTGTTGGTGAAAGAACTGACTGTGGGTGGTAAGCACACAGTGCCATATATAGATGATGTATTATAGAAATGTACACTTGAAACATACATAATTTTACTAATGAGTATCATCGCAATAAATTTAATTTAAAAAATTAAAATTTAGTATGATACTTCAGTAAGAATAAATATGTAGACCAATGCAATAGAACTGAGGCTCCAAAAGCAAAGCATCTCATTTTTGGTCAATTGATATTTTACAGACTTGCCAGGACAATTCAATTTGAAAAATGTAGAGTTTTTTCCAACAAATTGTGGTGGGACAACTGGACACCCACATGGAAAAGAATGTTTCCCCTTCTTTACAGGTACTGTATTTATCCTCTCTGACCTTCGTTGAACCCTTTGTAAAATAAGGTCAGTAACACATTTCTCAACACAGTTCACAGTTGTTTCTTTTTTTGTTATACATGAGACAAAGAATTTATAACCTCTTTGAAAATACGTGCTTTCTGTGCTTGTGGTGTTTAAGAGGAATGGAAGTGGAACTACTGACTATCACTAATTAGTTGTTAGCTCCATGATATCTCAGGCCGAGCTTGAGCACAGGTCCAATCAAATCCCCATCGGCAGGAAGCGATAAGCACACACCCTGCTAACGCTGAGACCCTCTTCCGTAAGCACATATTCCTCTGATTAAGGAAGGCGCCTGTTGCAAGGTGCCTGCCAGGCAGCATTTATTTCCCTAGTACTTGGTTGACAATCGAGATGACGGTTGACACTAAGTAGCAGTGAAATATGCCTCCCAGTACTGAGGTGGCATGTTTGCCCCTCTCTGTTTTGGTGGTGCATATTACTGAAGGCCCCTTCAGGACATTTTGCCTCAAAATGAGATTTTTTTGTTGTTAAAAGGAGAGAGCATGCATTGAGCAGATTTATGAACCTTGTCTGTCTGCCTGGAAAACTAGCTGTTTTGACACAATCTCTGGGAGATGCCTCAGGTATTGAATTAACACAACAGCAAGAGGCAGTCACATTGGGCAGCCAAGCTTTACTCGTTTTACCAGCCTTGAATGGTGCTTAATCCAAGCTGCTTTGGCATCTGAAGGAACTGCTATGATTGGCTGCGGAGTGCAGGGGCACTCACTCATTCACTATTGACTGAACACTTACATCAGATATTGTTCTGGGTGCTGGGGACACAGAAGTAAACCAATCAGACAAAAATTACTACCTTCACGGAACTTACATTCTAGTATGATGTATAGCATCACATTAATTATATATATATGTGAGTGGTACTAGCAGGATTTAAATGAAAAGAAAGCTTAAATCTCTACAGACAAGCTGTAGTAGAAGAGGAAACAGAACAAGCCTATGGAACCAGAGCAGGCAATTACCTACATGATCTCTTTAATAGAAATCATCTTTAGGTACAGCACTGGGTACATAATACTGTAATAGACAAATGCAGATGATGCAATTCTGATTAATTTGCAAGAGAGACAGATTCCAATTTATATGTTAGTCTGAATGCCTATTTTCTGTCTGTTCCCCCTTACTATTTCACCTTATTCCCACTGATACCTATCTATCATTAGGAAATCATGGTTGTAGGTCAAAATAGTTGTCTGACTTTGATCAGTCATTTAGCTCCAAATACAAACTAACTCACTTCTTGTCACGCCATTTCATCCTTACAACCAGACCCTGTTGTAGCTATTGGGTATCCTCACTTTTAAAGGAAACTGAGATTCAGGAAGGTTAGGTCAATTGCACAAGTTCATACTGCAGGAAGGAAATAGAAGCAAAAGCAGACTTGGGCCCTGCTTTGCATCTTGTGTTCTGATCCAGGCCATGAAATGCCTTGCTCTACATAATGCTTTCAGATGCTGTGAACTGAAGCAAAGGTGAATACCCTCTGGTGCTTGCCCTTTAGTAGTTTACGATCTAATTTGGAAACAAAGCATCAACATGAATAATTGCAAGTCAGGAATATTTTTTAATAAAAAAAATGTTAATCTAAATAACAACAAAAAAATTCTGCTAAATTTCCATTACAAGAGAAGAATGCAAGAACACCTGCTATGTCCCAAGTAACTGTGATTGGCCATAAGGACCACAGGTCATAGCCCATGGGCTTCTTAAGCCACTGAGCAGTCTTACTGGTAGAGAGACTATGTCTAGGCTGTCAGGGCTGCAGTTGTAAATATAACCTGACCAGAAAGCAGAAACCCTGATCTTTTCTCAGAGCATACATTGTTCCAAAAAAATGCCCTATAAACTCTTTCCCTGCAATAGCTATTATCTTTAAGACTTTGTGCAGAATCAGCCACCCCCAAGAAGCTGGCCTGCCCAGGTCTGTGCACTGCTGCCCCACTGAAACTCTGCTTCCAGAATGAAATCCCAGGCACCAGGCAAAGTCCCTTGGAGCTGGGGTTAATGTGTGCTAAGGTAGTTAAACTTCCTGCAAATTGTCAGAGAACAGAGTAGCCTATGGACTCAGTGAGAGAAATTTCCATTATGCTTTCTCATCATCCTGAGAACAAGAATTAATTTTATTTTTGACAATCTCAGGAGAAGTTTTGTTTTATGCCTTTTCATCTTCTAGGATGTTACAAAGTAGCTGGGGCAGAGGGGTTCTTCTGAGGAGGAAATAATTCACAAAATTATTTTTTCATATTCCTATGAAATCCTCAGGGGCAAAGATAATAATTTGGGTTTTGCTCTTGTTCTACAAGATCTGTTTTGATCGTGGAATTATATAAAGTTAAGTCCAAACATTCTTACTAATTTTTAATCTATAAGACATCTGTGGTTTGGGTTAAGCTGCTAATGAGTTGAGCAAGAGAAACTTCACCCAGAAGGTTGGTGGAGAAAGGAGTAGTTTGGAATCAAGTAGAAGTTTTCATCACCAAGACACCCAGGTGCAATCCTCACATGACACCCGACTTGTCCTTCTCTTTGTCCATTCTTGATCAGGTCCAGACCTGATCTTCATGTCGAAGCACAGCCATTCCCACTACCATGTTCATTCCAGCCCATGGTACTTCATGAATGAATGATATTAGCAGCTCCTCACCACTCCACAGATATATCAGTCATCTCTGCACCTGATTACTCCATTATTCCTCCTCTAGTGCTTAAAATACCCTCGAGGGTATTTTAATGCCAGGGGGAATTTAATCTGTATCACTTCCTATCCTAACACTCTTCACCCCAGTTGTGGTGAGAAGTGTAGGCTGGCACCTTCCTCAAGTCCAGTCCTAGTGAAGCAGAGCACCTCTCAGCTCACCTTATTTAAAGCTCAGAGTTTCCACAGATCAGTGGCGGTGAACACATGGCATGAATTGCCTTTCAAACACTCTCTGTCTTCTGTCTTTTCATAAGACACAAGGCCTTTGTCTCCTAAAACACTAACCTGAGAGTTTTGGGCTTTATGAGATGGTCTGCTTTAGACAAGTTCCTCCTGAGCAATGGCTTGGAATGGAGCAGTCATGAAAAAGAGCAAAAGTGGCTGATGAATGTTCTAATTCCCCAAATTGTTGCACTGCCTTATCCCAAAGTGTAGTCATCATAATCACCATCACTCCTGGAGGTGTTCTGGGAGCTTTCCACAGCAGTCTTGCAGGCAGTTAGCATGAGACAGGAAACAGTAGGTTCACTCAAGTGTAACCTTGGCCTTGGCTGTCCCATGGCACCCATTAGACTGTGAGCTTGTTGTGTAGGTGGAGCCATCTCAGTCCTATACCCTCACAGACCCCAGCATCTAACAGAAGCAGTCATCCCGGGAGATTTCCATTCCAATTCATGGAAAAACTCATCACCCCTGAACACCCCGTTTCCCATAGTTAGGTCCCACTAACTATCAAGAAGTAAGATCCTAAGTGACCATGAGAATAATATAAGAACTTAGGAATTTTTCTCTTAATATGAGGAGAGGGGTATTCCCAATATAAGACACTTTAGACCAGAATATGTTACTGGCAAATAATAATAATAATAATTTGATCATACAACTAGGTGTGAATATGTCATTATTAATATCAACTTCGCTGAAGCAAACTGCTTGTCATGCTTCATTTATATGCACTCATTTCTATCTAAACAGAAGTGTTTCCGGTGACATTCCATAAATATATTTTACACAGCTCTCTGGAAGCTTTCATCTCCTGGCTCTCAAGGTGTCTGAGAGAGGTGCAGAACCCAGAGATGTAGACTCTGTAGGCAGAGCAGAGAGGGAGGGGAAGTGGAAAGGGTGGAGGAAGGAAGGAAAGTAGGAAAGGATTGTCGACCAAGCAGGAGCTATAAAAATTCATGAGCCTGAGGCAGGCATGGATTTATGCATTTAGACAATTCCATTAAACTAAATGAAAGTTAATCTGTTGTAAATCTTTCCACTTCTCAGTGATTCTGCAGAAATTAATTTCAGTAATTGAGAACAAGAGGAAATATAACAGACATGCTGATCTGTATGTATCCACGGTCACTGTGGACATGAGACGGTGACTGGCCTCCATTTGGAAGAACACGCCCCCATGGAAGTACCTGTCACCTACACATCCCAATCACAGGGTGGACAGAGTGAGTGCTCCTGCCCCCATGACCCCCTGAGTTCCAGCACTGGCTGCTTTGTGTTGCTTTTCCAGGTCTTTTTTACTCAGTGCCCAAGCCCTCAAAAGTCCCACCTGGATGGGTTTAGCTGGTTATTTACCTGCTGATGGGCAGATGCCTTTGTATTGAGTCAGCTGGCTGTGGTGACATGCCCAATGCCTCCCATAGTTGTCCCTGCCTCCCCTCACTCCCAGACCATCTTTGTCTGACTCTGGACCTCAGGGACAGCCACTCAAACAAACTCCTATTGACTTAAATCTTAGTCAACCTTGTAGAACCAGCGTATTATATGTCCTGTAGCCTTTGGACTCCAAACATGTAAGCATTTTATTTAGTTTTTCTAATCCTTGCTATCAAGCTCTCTTCTTGTCCTTCGGTGACATTTTGCACAGAGCTTGTAGGTCTCAATCAATTTTAATAATTGTAAACTAACAGTTTAAACCTTTTTTAAATTTTTAAAATTAGAGGTGACATTTGATACTATATTAGTTTCAGGTGTAAAGAATATTGGTTAGACATGTATATAATTTATGAAGTGATCCCCTCAATAAATCTAGTACCCACCTGGCACGATACATAGTTATTATAATATTATCGACTATATTCCTGATGCTGTACTTTACATCCCTGTGACTATTTTGTAACTACCAATTTGTACTTCTTAATCTCTTTATCTTTTTTATCCATCCTCCAACCTCCCTCCCATCTGACAATCATCAGTTTTTTCTATGAGGCTGTTTCAGTGTTGTTTGTTCATTTATTTTGTTCTTTAGACTCCACATATAATTGAAATCATATGGTATTTGTCTTTCTTTGTCCAACTTATTTCACTTAGTATAATAACCTGTAGGCCCATCCACGTTGTCACAAATGGTAATATTTCATTCTTTTTATGGCCGAGTAATATTCCATTGTAATTGTGTGTCAAATCTTCTTTATCCAGTCATCCATGGATGGGCACTTAGGTTGATTCCATGCCACATGGTTTAAACCTTCGATCTTATATTAAATAACAAGCTATCTCTTCTCTTGAGCCAGGTATCTGGCTCCAGAGATGCAGAATGGGGTGAGGCATGGTTGTCTTTTCTGCTTGTGCTCCCCATCCTTCTGTTGGAGGCAGAGAGGAAGCTTTCAGGAGTCATCATGCGTCTGTTTAGTGGTGAAGAGAAGCTAGGTCTCTGTGGCTCATCCAGTTCCATCCACTGGAGGCCCCTGCCCCACAGAGTACTCTAAAGATGACATGCATGGTTTCCTTGGGTCTGTGTTCACCCACAACCCACTCTTTCCATTGCTGATGACCCACTTCAGCCCCTACCAGTGGTGCAGATCTGTGGATTTAGTCCTCCTCCTGCTAGATAGCTGCCTAGGCAGCTCCATGGACATGCCTTCCCATTCTCCAAGCTCCTTCATGTGTACCTGATGCTCTCACTGCCCCTCCATATCTCCTTTCACGTCCTACTCCAGACACTGGCCTGTTTCTGTGCATATGCAAGTCCTCTTGTCTTTGATAAACGACTCTTTTCCACCTTAGAACACCCTGACTTTCTTTTCCCCACACTCAGTCCTAATTGTCCTTCAGAACAAGCACAATAGCACCGCTGCTCTGGAAGGCTGACAGTCTTCCCTGACCATTCTTCCCACCCGTATGAGATGAGCTGTCCCTGTATCTGCAAAGCACATCTAATTAGATTATCATATTGTACTGTGTTAGACATCTTGCCATCTAAACTGTGCTTTCCTTAAGAGCAAGGACCAATCATGTTTAAATACACTTATGCATCTAGAATAGCTCTATGCATGTAAACACTCATTGTTGATTTATTAAATAAATCAACAAATGAGTGAGTGGGATAAACTCAGAGGAAATATATGAAGCTGCTTAGATTCAGCTTACAATCAACTCTCTGGCAAGATAAAGTGAGCACAACACTGAGGTAGGAAAAGATGGATCCAGGAAGTTAATGTGAATGAGTAAAATGGGCTGGGTGTGAGACAATGAGGAGTGGTGAGGACTGTGGACACCAGAAAAAGTGTGACCAGTCTACAGAGGCAACCACTACTTAGCTCTAGTTAATTGTTGCATTGAGAAGATGTGGTCCCAAAGTTGCCAGATCTGATGCTCCAAAATAAGGTATAAATCTAAGTTTTAAGGTAAATGTTCTGGATTTTAAAACCGTAGTGCCCACTTCTGCATTAAATCTAACCTCTGCACTCTCAGTTTGTGCCTGTGATGTAAGCGCTTTTTAAAAATCAAATAACTGAGCAGACAAAAAGAATAGTGGCCTGTAGTAAGACTGCCATCATAAGGAGGCAGAGATGGCTGGAAGCAATCTGTGAATATACTTTAGGGAGCTGCAAGAGGACTTGGCTTATCTTTCAATAGTGTACATGACATCTAAAATCAATAGCTCTGGATTCCAGAGCTGAGATCCACATAATAACATCTCATAGTCATAGGGATCTGCATCTTTCAAATGATGTGTATTTTCATTTCTTGTTGGATTCTGGATATCTGACATAAAAATTTTTAAAAAAAGAATTTTACTAGAGCCTATGGAGTGCAAAGTTTCAGCCCCTTCTGAAGACTAGTATGTCCATGTGTAGATCTTCCCAGGAGTAGATCACCAGTTTTTTCCCCTGGTTATTACTGGATGACCCAGATATGGCAAACAGTTTGGTCCAAAGGAGAGCACATGAGTGGAGTATGCTGTGATGCTCACCCATCTAGGCCCTCTCGATTAGGATGGGACAACCCAACCCAATCAGATAAGCCCTCTTAGAAAGTGTGAAAGTGACATCCATTCAGATAAACAAGTGGGACTCGGCCCAAATCATGTCCCAAGGGCAGTTTAAGATGGCCAGTTCCCTAGGATGGCTGCGGGAACTTAATCCACGGTAATCAGGGTGCCCCAGATTTTCCCCCTACCTCAGGCCCTCTCAGGAATGGAAACACTGCTACTCAGAGGGGACAGAGGGCTTCCATCTCCTCACTGTCCAGGCTCCCTAAATCTAAGGCCACCAGATAAAACACAAGATGTTCAGGTGCTCATGAATTGCAAATAAACAACAACGAATAATCTGTTAGTATACACAAATCCCACGCAGCTGGGACTTAAGCTCAGTTCTTCAGACCATAACCTCAGATCTCTCTCTTCATCCTGCCATCCTCCCTAATCACAGCTGCCAGTTGGCCTGAAACAGGTGGCACCAGGGATCACATCTGCACATCTGGGCCTGAGAACAGAGGTGGTAGGTGCTAGAAAACACAGGAAGGGCAACACAGTCCTTGGTCATAATCTCTTTCCAAATCCCTCAGGGAAACATGAGAGGAAATGCGAGTAGGGTGACTAGACTGAAGGTCACAAGTCCAGCCTGTCCTGCTGGCTGACCTGCAGTTTCTGCTTGGTCCCTTAAATGTTAGCATTGGCCTTTTAGGTCTTGTGTAAAATCTAGCATAGCAGCAGGGACACACATTAAAAACTTCCTGTGTAGGCTGCACAAGGCTCATAACCCACCTACCCAGTTGGGGGGGGGGGAGTTTGTTTGTTTGTTTGTTTGTTTGTTTGTTTGTTTGTTTGTTTTTCTGAAAACAAGGTAGTTTAACACCCTTATCTCTAAGATCTCTTGCTGCTCTGACATTCAGTGCTAGATCCTAGGGTTCTGAACCCCGCTCTGCCACTTCCTGTTGGTTTAGCTCAAGAAAGGCCCTAAATTCTTACTCTCCCAAGGCACTAAAGTAGAGACATCCTTGGACAATTGGTCTCAAAATACGCTGACCAGATGTACCTTTATAAATGGGACAAAACAATGGTACTGTTCCATTTCAAGTGGTATATGTGGTCATCCTAGTGTTACTGAGCTAAATTCAAGGTGTCAGTAGGCTGACCATACATACCTTCTGAAATGGGACAGTACCATTATTTTCAGTCCTATTTAAAATGGCATGTCTGGTCAGCCTACTTCAAGATGTAGAGCTGAAAGTACCAGCGGGCCTCTGAACGCACTTCAGTGCCAGAAATATAAAAAACACATTCCTGATCTAGCCCACAGATGTCGGGGGTTGATACAGGGGAGCCCCAGGCTCCTCCCTCCTGGGCATCCTCCATGCAGACCTCCAGCAATCATGTAGGGTATAGTGGGGATGCTCCCAAGCATTTCAGAAATGAGGTGATTTTTCTGGGTGCTGAACTTCTAACTAAGGCAGTCCCTTCTTCACTTCTCCCTGGAGTCAGGAAAGAAAAGGTTGTTCTGAAACAGTGAGGAATAACTCACAATTTAAGCTTCCAGAAGATTCTATGTCCCTGAAGTGAACTCTCCCTACAGAGATCAACAGTGAAAATCTCAGGTCACACTCAAAGGGAAAAAAAATTCAGGGACTTTCTGTGATATAACTGAGTGGGGAAAACACAGACCACAGTCCAGGCGGGTGAGGCTTTTGGCCATCATTAATACAAAGGCTCCATTGCACGTAAACTGTACCAGGGAAACATTTGTTCCTGCTTCTGTGTGGGTACAGAAAGATGCAAATTAACACTTACCAAATTCCAGCAATAAGTCGCCCTTCACATACAGTTTATTTCGTCCTTAATAGCTCTGCAAAATAGATGTCATTATCTCACTTTTTCTGTTGATACAAAAATAGAATAAAATAAGAATAAACAGAAATCTCATGGCCCACACTTTATGAGGATCTATGGGAAAGGACTTTAGGGATTAGGTGGAGAGCACTGTAACTTCCTGACACCTTCCCTCACCAGAATGTCCATTCTAGAGGGCTCTGGTGAGGGAAGGTGGCAGGAAGTTACAGTAACTCGGGGAGGGAAGAAAGAAAAGATTGCAAAGCACAGGAAAGAAAATCAGTTCTAATTCCCTAGGAAAACTGATGGAGGTTGAAAACTGATTGGTGCCTATGAGCATTAAGTTTGCAAAGTAAGCAGTTTCTTTAGCACAGAGCTCAGGTTGCCCCCGTGCGGGTTGGACAGGCATGCATGTTAGGGAGGGAAACACCCAAGCATGACTGCAGGAGCCACACCTCTTCACTAGACAGACCTCCTGAAGGAAAAGGGAGTTACTGGAATCATTGGTCCACCACTGAATTGACGTTGAGTTAATTCAAGGCTTCATTGTGCCTCAGTGGTTAAGACACCTGGCCCATACATTGGATCCAAGAATTCTTGGATCATGGTGGATGGTATGCTGAGTTGGCCACATTTCTTGAAACTAAAGGCATGAGGAAGTTTATTAAAATTTGTACTATCATCAGTGGGTGTGAATGTGGATGTAGTTGGGGCAGGGGGAGCATTGAGGCCCAGGAAGATTAAAGCACTAGGCTAGTTGAGAGCACTGATAAGTGCATAATCCAGGGACCTGGCTCAGATGTGTGCCATTCCAACACCCTTCTTCCTTCAATACCTCTGCAGTCTGAGCTCACTGGACATGGCAAGACCTGTCCTTCCGAAACAATGACGGATGTCTAACATAACATGCGTGAAAACGTGATTTTTTTCAGTGGTAAATGTCTCTGTGATAGGTATGGAGTTCACAGTCCAAGTCTTATTAGTCATTAGTGTTTGTTAAAAATGAGCCTCTCAGTTGATAGTGCATATTGATACAATGAGAAACTGAGAAGCACAAAGATCCTTGTGGATTCCTATGAGTTTTTGACGATTCTTTTACCCAGACTGAGTGTCCTACAATTCAATTCAATTCTAGCACTACTACCCAGAGTTAGTGCACACCCTGCAGTTAAGAGCAAAGTCTTTCACAGGCTGCCCCAATTTCAGACACCAGCCTCAAGTCGAGTGTCCCCAAACCACCCACATGTTTGCCTAGCTAAGTAAAAAATTCCAAAATGTCCCATTTCCACTCCAGTGGGTAGGCTGCAGTTCACTTCTGACACTAGCCACACTGAGTTAGCCTCAGTGCCCACAAGGGGCTGAGTCCTTCACAAGAGTGACCCACTTCAGGCATCACACCTCTGACTAGCTATAAATTTGACAGTTCCCAGAGCTATCTCAATTTTGATAATTCACTAGAATGACTCAGAACTCACTGCAAATGCTTACTTACGATTTAGTTTTACCATAAAGAATATGGGTCAATAATAGCCAAATAAAGAGATGCATAGGGCAAGGTCTGAGGAGGAAGACTAGGGGAGAACTTCCATGCCCTCTTATGGTGGAATAAGGCATAACACCTACTGACACATCGATGTGTCCACCCACAGAAAGTTCCACTGAGCTTGGTGCCCAGAAATTTTATTGGAGTTTCATTACATAGACATGATTGATGAGGTCATTAGCTGCATGATTGAACTCGATCTCCAGCCCTTCTCCCTGCCCAGAGGTTGGGTAGCTGAAAGTTCCAACCCTCTACTTATGAAGTAGGTCTTGTTGATGACCCCCATCCTGAAGAGACCCAAAGAGCCACCTTGAGTCACTTCATTTGCATAAGCAGCACTCCTGTAGCTCAAGAAATACCTGGTGTTTGTGAAGTTCTGCCAAGAACTGGGCACAGAGACATGTTTTCTATTAGACCAAACTATGAGATGGAGCCTCACATCCCTAAAAGGGAGAAAGAGCCCAGGACCGGAGCCAGGTTCTCTTAAACCTGGAGATACAAGGATGAATAAAACCAGGTAACAGTTCTTGCCCAAATCTAGTGGCTCTGGAGAATCAATATGGTGAAGTGGAAAAGAACACAGTTCTGAAGACAGAGTCCAGCCCTCTGCCTCTCACGAACTGTGATATTTTGGATAAGATGACTTTGTAATCTCTCTGGGCCCATTTTCTATGTCTGTTTAATGCAGCTCACAACGGGCCTAACCCCAAAGTCTTATTATGAGCATTTAACAAGATAATCCATGATACGCACTTAGAACAGCATTTTGTGCATGATAAGATATTACTTACTGTTATTATTAGTAGCAGTAGTAATATCATAATCATCACCTTTATTAAGGCGAGAACACAGACATGGATGTCTGTAAGAGAATAATTATATAATTTCTTATGCCGTTAAGGAACATAAGTTATGTTATAGCTTTGTTTTTTAAATCGTGGGTTATAACTCCTAGGTGAGTCATAAAATCAGTTTAGCAAGTTGCTATCAACATTTTTGAAAAGTGTAAAAGAATAGAAAATAATGGAGAACATTGCTTCCTAAAAAAATTTTTCCTTTGCATATATGTGCATGTATTTATATACAGGGTCCAACATAAATAATGCTCCTGTTTTACAAGCTGGTAATCTATACCATGTCTTTTATTACAAAAATCATAAACATGTATGGTTATGACTTTATAATAAAATTATAACTCAAGTCCAGACGTTACTTCTGCCGAACCTGTATACTGTTCTGAGTAACTACTGAAAATGCATTTCTTTTCCTGCAGCTGTTTCAATTTCTGGACTGTAAGCTCTTTGAAGGCAGGACGACATTACAATCATTTTTCAATTTCTAAAAGTCAAACATAAGACTATACAACACAGACATCAGTAAATGTGTTTTCAATAAAGAAATCGATGGGAGTTCCCTGGTGGTGTAGCAGCTAGGCTTCGGCGCTGTCAACGCTGTGGTCTGGGGTCAATTCCCAGCCAGGGAACTACCCACATTAAAAAAAAGAAAAGAAAAGAAATTGATGAGTGAAAAATACAACTAAATTCTTAGGTGTCTTCATTGAGTTTGGATATAAACCAATTCTTTGGTTCTGAAAGGGTGAATAACAGGTTAAGTTCTGAACTCTGTCTTCTAGGCCTATATATACAAACATTAAAAGCATCAGAATACAATACAAGAGAGCATCCTTTAAATTATTCAACAACTATTAGCTTAGCACCTGTTATGTATCTAGCACTGTCCTAGGAACAGTGGTTAAGTACTGAACAAAGAACCTATACTGATGCAACTTAAATTCTGGTGAAGGAGATAGAAAATAAACATTCAGACATATAACAAGTCAGATATGAGGTGACACACACAAAACCTTTTCACTCTCTCATCTCCAACCACAGCAGCCTCCCTACTCTCCCTTAAGTGCTTCAAACTGTGGCCCAGGTCCAAATATTTGCCCTTGTTTTTTGTTTGTTGGTTTTGTTCTTTTGTTTGTTTAGTTTTCTTGTTTTTGGTTTTGTTTTTGTTTTTGTTTTTTTGCCTATAACATTCTTTCCCAACACAGCTGCATGGCTCAACACCCTTTTGTTTGGGTATGTGCTCAAACATCAGCCTCACAGAGGCCTCTCTGGTCTCACCATCTAAGAAAGCAGCCTCAGGTGTTCCTTCTCTTCTCCTGGCTTTGTTTGCCTTCTTGGCACTAACAATAGGCAGACTTGGTTTTCTAATTGATTACTGTGTAATCCCTCATTTCTACTGACCCACCACACTTTCCTCTATAGAGGGAACTCAGAGGAATATTTTAGATTGGATCAAACTTGCGTAGATCTGGAAGGACAAAACAGTGGTGAAAAGGAAGTAGCTAAGACTAAAGAGAGGTGGGTAGATGCAGGCTCTTACGCAGAGACTGCAGAGGTACAGTAGGGAGCGAGGCCCATTTCAGATGTTTCCACGGGCAGGTCTGCTCCCAATTCTCTCTTTGTGGAATATCAGTTGCCATCAGAATGGGAATTGCCATGAACCAGAAGGGATTCATAAGCAATGCAGGTACCCTCCAACAAAGCTGACCACTTTCTGATCAGGAGAAGGGAGAAGGCTCAGGAAGGGATCTGAAAGACACAGCACATTGGACGGGAACAGTTGCCTTAGTGATGACAGAAAAGTGCCACTTTGTTGTCTCCCCTTCACTTTGCCCTTTCTGAACAGTCTTGAGTGAAGGAAATCTGTCAAGAGTGCTTTCCGTCACACTCACAGACTAACTCCTGGGTAACCCATCAATGTCTGCTCCAGAGCCTGAAATCTTGGCCGGTGAGGAAATGTCCCACCTGAGGTTGAAAGAAGGTGTTTATGGCTTGGTGTGCCTGCCAGTACAGGAAAGCACCTCCCCACTGCAGCTCCGCCACTCTCTAACACCCACTACCATCCAACAGGACCTAGAGGACAGAAGAGCAGTGTGTGTGCCAGAGTTTGAGCCCCACTGAAACAATTTCCAGTGGAAAATGTGTAGCTCAGTGTGCAGTCAAGACTTAACCTTCCAAAACAGGTCTGGTGTTTGCCTTGGCTACTGGGAAGTGATTTCTAGGCCCTTGGAATATTATACCTGATAGAATGACTTTGTTTGCCTGGGAGCCTTGGGTTACGCCAAGATCACATGGGATAGACACCGATGTGATTTAAGGTGCGGACTGGCCAACGGAGTAGTGACAATGTGATTTCAGGTGGGCACCTTTGGTCATATATCAGTCAGCCTTAGGACTGTCTGGAACTTGGTAGCACACAACACTAAGACATGATACTGGGGGCCAACACCCAGAGAAGCCAGGGACTGGTGTCTTCCTTTACTCTCTTGAGTAATTGTGTACTCCATTAAGGTCAGTCAAACTACATGGAGGACCCCTACTGACTTCGTAGTTATCAGTTGGCATTTGCCTTTGAAATAAATTAAGAAGACATCTTTGGTTCATTATTATCAGAAGAGTTCTTTGTGATGTAATTCCAAGAAGGTATTGGCAATTTACTTTATTTGATGTGTTCAATTTTGCATTCATTTTATATGAATCCAGTGTCTGTCTTAAAATTTGGTACTGTGTAAGTTACTAAATGATTAAAAATTTTATTATTATCTTTGACAGATTCTTGATTCTTGTTCTCAGAACTGCAAAAAGTTAGCAAGCCCCATAATAATATGTGTGTTTTCCATTACAGCCAGGTTGGGCTGCAAAAGACCCCTGAACACCAACACCCACTCATGCCACAGTGCCTTTACACAACTTGGTCCCATTCCAGGAATGTTCTTCCTTCTGTTTGCTCCTAGGCTTTTTTTCATCAAAGCCAAGTTTAAGACCCATCTCTTTCTGAGACCAGATTGGAAAAATGTACCAGGCTGACAATGAGATCTAGTTGTATGAGTTTTGCAGTTACTTGAGATACCTGAACCTGTTTCTCCAGTTGTAAAATGAGATTTCAACAGATCAATTCCAGATACTGGTATTTAGCAATTATTAATAGCTTATAGATTAGATTTTAATAGATGCTGACATACAGAGGTAAATAAAATACTATCTCTTTTTTGAAGAATTCACAAACTGGATGGGGAAAGAGGTATAGGGATACATACATAAATAATTACAACAGGTAAATATTATTACACAATATAGGAGATTGTGCTAATGATTTCCAAATACCCACCAAGCTGATAGTATATAACTCTGTACTCTCATAGTTTTTTCAGTGTTTTATACTTGGTTCATTATATGGGTGTTATAGTTTAAACTTCCTTCAACTCAACTCAATTATAAATCTATCCCTTAAAGAAACACATTTGCAATGTGTTTTAGAGTTAACAAAATATTTCATTTGTGGTAGTTAAATCATCACATTAAATCAAAGAGGTAAGTTATTAATATTCTTTAACCAAGGAGGAAACTCTAAGAAATGAAACATCTTAGCCAATATTATACAAGTAAGTGGCAGAGGCATAGTCCAAAGTTCACTGGTTTTCTTTCTGTATCATGATGTTCAGTCTCTGTGCCCTTATGTTAGGGGTTTCTCTCTCTTTCTCTCTCTCTCTCCCTCTCTCTCTCTCTCTCTCTCTCTCTCTCACTCACACACACACACACACACACACACACACACACACCTCTTATCAAGACTTTGCTAAGAGGCACCATTACGGAGAAGTGGAAGCTTATCCAAATTACTTCCCTTTTCTACACTATTCTTATTCTAATGTCCCTGCTTCTTACACTTGGCATGTCCCACCAGAAAAGGCACACTTTTTCACTCCATGTCTAGTCCCTTGTTACATATCTGAGCAACAGGCCTCATTCCCTTCTGTCCACATCAAGACTTTTCTTTCTTGACTCTTCTGATTAGCTCTTAGCCTCCTTTTACTGAAGAAAAATAAATGTTATATGCACATTCATCCAAAATCAACATCATTTATTAAGTAGCTGCTCCATAAAAAACCTTCAGTTGAATGGCAGATAACTGACAGAGTGAGATTACAAAGAATAAGACGTGGGTTTTATCCTCAAAGAGATCATCATCAAATTCTTGGAATCAGACAAGGCTGCAGCATTACTTCACATGAAGAAACTCTTGCTCTTACTAAATTTTAGTGAAGATCAAAAGAAGATTGCAGCTTAATAAATGACAGTCCTGACCAAATACCCAACCACATATTCACATCGAGTCACCTTACCATTCCCTATCAATATCCCAGTCATAGCTTGTCCCCAAGCCTAGCTGCATAGTATTCCTTAGAACCCAAAGCATTTTCTTCCTTTTGAAGAAGGCAGTCCTATCTTTAAAGATCTTACATTGGTAATTCCATCTTGTTCCTGAAACTACCTTCCTTAGAAGCATTTTTTTATTCTTTATACTGCCTACATTTTGCAAAGTGAAGCAAGTTTCAGGGTCTGACCCACAGCAATTGACATTCTTCTGCTTAGTTGTACATGCTTTTGTAGAGGAAGGGATCTGCATCCATGAGCAAGAAAAGGAAAAATGTTTGGTCCCTTTTCAAGGGATCAAGGAGGAATCTTGCATCCAGCCCCCTCCTCGCATTAATGAGAAATCATAGATGGATCCGTTACTTTTATATAGTAACTTGTGATAAAACAAGTCCAAGGTACAAGCAGTACTGACAGTAATTACTAAGTATCTAGAGACATCAGAGTATAACCCCATGTTGGTAAAAGAATCATTCTCCTGTTAGAAGCACTGACCTACCTTTTGGAGAATAATAGGCTCACCACCATTGTGGTTTGATGCATTGACAGTTTTCTTCGGCCCAATCAAAGTCCTTGTTAGCATAATCTCAGATAAACCATCAATAACTATTTTAATTACATGTTGTCTTCTAACCAAAGAATAGTGGATGGCCAACTATTTTATCTCACATACAAAGGCTCTGTTAACTAGAACTCAAGCAACTAGCAAAAAAAAAGTCAAAGAAATAATACATTAGATAAAAATTAAAATAAAATCTTAGCATGTTATGCAGCTGCACATCGTGCAAAACGTGACTTTGCGTGAGAAATGTAGTCTCAAAGCAAGCTGATAATCATTCATCTTTCAAGAAAGCTGCATGCAATTTTGCCAGTACAGCATTGTCTACTTATTTAGATTCAAAACCAACCACATCCACTTCTCTTGATTCTGTCCTAGCTATATCGTCAAACCCTGATGATTCTGACATAATGCCTACCCAGTAAACTCACTACCCCTACTGTAACAGTTCTAAGTGTGAATGTGTGTGTTTGTGTTCTAAGTTACTTCAAGTTAAAAATTATTAGTGAAGTTCATTAAGTTGAAAAGTTTATGCACTGCCATTTAACTAAAGTTGCACCGTTTTCACAAAGCTGTTTTTCATAATAAAACTTTGTTACATTAAGTTAAGTTAGTCTTTGTCTTAATTTGCTTTTAATTATTGTATTTCAATATTAATATCAAGGCAATACAGAGTTTCTAGTATGGTAGGTATGGTATGGTATTGTATAGTATGCTACTGTATGGTATAGTGTGGGGTATAGTATTAATTGGGCTTATTTTAAATACTAACTCTCAATCAACCAGAAACCACATTTACCTGGCATCTACCAATCCTCATGGGTGCCAGTTAATTGAGAGTCTACTGTGTAACAACCATAACTATGATAAAGACTAGAAGAAAAAGATTGGGTACCACAGAAGCATTTAATGGGGACCTTAAAATCTACTATCAAAGAAAAAGGAGATAAAAGAAGATAGTTTTAAGCTGAAAACTGTCGAAGTTTGAGAATTAGCTTGAGAATGGAGAAGGAGGCTTTCGGACAGAGGGAAGGTATAACCAAAAATCCATGGGGTAGGAAAGAACTTGGCACTCAAGGAAATCACAGATGGCAGTGAGACTAGATCGAAGTGAGCCAGAATGAAGTGGCAACCTCAGAGACTGAAGCATTAAGCAGAAGTCAGGTCAATGCCTTAGAAACCAATTTACAGATTTTGAACTTGATCCTAAAGAAATAGAAATGTAAGAAATTTGAGCAAAGAGTGCTATCATCAGATTTCCTTTCCATAAAGATGACTCCATCTGGTGCTCAGAGAATAGCTGGAGTGGAGAAAATGGCTAGAGGGTGATCAGTTACAAAGGCATTACAGATGTTCAGGAGAGCAGGAGGGTGGCCTGGACTCTGCCCTGAGAAGAATGTGAATTTGTACAGCTCAATGCCCCTTGCAGGCAGAGCCACATGGTCCCTTTCTGTCTGATGTCCAACTCTTTCTCATCTATTACCATTGGCTGAGCATACAGGGAGTCCCTGTGATGTCTTGATAACACATGCATTTACAAAGAGGCTAGACAAGGCCAGAAAGATAGTTGAGGCCTCTAAGAATGGACAAAACTTACAGGTACTCTGAAGCACAGACCTCTTGTGAGAATTAATTGAGAAGTATGTCAACCCTTTGATACAGGACCTGGAATATAGAAAAGGCTCAACAAGTATTGGCTGGCATTGTTTAACTCTACCCCCCATATTCTATGCTCTGCATTGTAGCTCTGAGCTTCATGAGAAGAAAAGTAAGCCTCATATACCTCTTAATCTCAGTGTTGGCTGGTATATATTGGGTTATCAGTAAGTCCTTATTGTATAAATGAATGAACTAAATTAAAATTTTTCTCAAGGTAAGAATTTTGGGTTAAGAAACTCTAGTTTCTTTTGTGGCATGGTAAGGGGTTCAGGGCACCTAAAGTCAAATCCAAAAAAGAAATGTTTATTAAAAACCATCTAGGAATTCCTGAAGAACAGGTCTTATTCCTGCTCAAGGCCTGGGAACACCCAGGAGAATGAAACCAAACACCAGGTTTTCCACCAGGTCACAGGAGGACAAGGCTGCCCAAGGCAATGCAGATGGTATGCCACAAAGACCCAGAAAGGCAGTGCACAGCCTCAAGTCTGAAAGCCCAGCCAAAGATGGAGTCCAGTGAGTGAGTAAGGAGGCTGGGAGATGAATGAGCTGAGGGCAGTATAGAAGACGAGGTGAGGCATGGGAGAGGCCAGTGGTTCAGAACTAAGACATGAGCTCCTTCAGAGATGGACCTGCCATGGTGAGTGGTGGCCATAATGGGGGAAAGAGCAGGCTAACAGTCTGAAGAAACTGTGCAGGGCATATCTTCAGAGCATCCTGTGTTCAGTGCTGACAAAGCACAGGGACCCTTCTGTTCCCAGAAGAAGGACATCAGTCCACGGGTGGGATGCAGACCTTGGGGACTGCACATCCCTGTGCACGCTCCCACAACCCTCAGTGAGCATGGATGGATGAAGAAACTTCTCTTTCTCAGTAGCTTACCCATGCTGTTGTACATTGTGATGCAGAAAGCTGCGTCTCTGCCAAGGAAGAAATAAATATTAATTATTAAAAATAAAGCTTTGATATTGTATTTCTTTGTGAATTTCGTGGGACTCCTTAAGTAAAATGGGTTTTCACACATTATTAAATCATGAACAGAAGCTGAGGAAGTGACACGGACTGGTGCTGCCTCTCAGAATATTCTGAGCAAAGCAGGTAGCCAACCAGGAGGACTACAGATGTGAGAAGTTGCAGACCAGAGAGGTGTAGTCAGAAAGAGGGCACAAGAAACTCTTACCTACCCTGGAGTGTGTTCATGCCCCACCTGAAAGTCCTCACATCACAGCTTGAGGACTGGAAGAGGAGAAGGGGGAGGACTTGGGCTTGTCAATGCTCAGAAGGCAGCAGGGCCCAGTGGGAAAGATGCAGACTCTGGGGTCAGACAGGCCACAGATGAAGTCCCTGTGAAAACAACTCAGGTGTCCATAGCATCATGGACCTATGGTCACCTTATCTGTAAAGTGTGAGTTACTGTAAATGTTTGTTTCAGCAAAATGATTGGAATATGAAATAAGGTAAAGTATGTAAAGTTCTGACGTGGTGCCTAGCCCATGGAAACTGGTCCCTAAATTTATACATTTAATAAATATTTAATAAGCATGCACCATTATGGGGATGCAGTAGTTAGCAAAACAAAATTTCTGTCCTTGTAAAGCTTATATTTGAGAAAGGATAACACACACACAAATAAATAAATAAATAAAAGATAAATAAGTTAGAGGTAGGGAGCAATAAATGCCATGAGAATATCAAGTGACATAAGCCTGTTTACACAAGATAGTCAGAAAATGTATTTGAGCAAGTATCTGAGTGAGGTGAGGGCATAAAGTACGCACAGATCCAAAAGGAAAATGTTTTAGAGAAAGAGGGGGCCAGAGCACAGACCCCGTGGTGGGATGTGCTGGGCGTGCTCAAGGAGCTGCAGTCAGAGTTTCCTTCCCTTCTCCTGCTCCGTTAGGACACCTCACCAGGTGACGTCTGTGGAGCTCCCAATCCTCAGCCCTAGGGCCAGGTTAGCTACCCCACTTCAAGAGACACGTCCCAATTCCATCTCCTTTATCTGGAAAGTTCCTATCTGTCAACAAGAGCATTGGCCTCCTTCAGACAGGCAGACTTCCATCAGAGAACTAATGTGTCCCCAAGCCTGAAGACAGCAGTGGGCAGGTGTCCCCCACCCCCAGACCTGGCAAGTTCCCGGTTATCACAGCTGCTTAGGATGCCTTCCAATGCAAAAACATGTGGCAGCCTGGGCACATGCCTCAGGAGAAAGCGAAATTATTCACAAGTGCAAGGGTGCAATAAGAGATGGAGAGAGGGCTGGAAAGGGGGTGCTGAGATCCAGGGCCACAACCGCATCTGATATCTGAGGAGATAACAAAGGTTTGGATGGTGGTCCCAGAGGGGCTCCCCACCTCACCCTGCCCCTGCTGTTTAGTGGAAAAGGCCAGTAGGAATGAAAAGGCAGAGAGGAGGTGCGGAATATTTTCTTTTGCTTTGTTGGCTTTGGAAAGCTAAAAAAGAATTCAGCACCTGTGATTCCAGCCCTGATTGCAAAACATTCTGTTATTTTAACTCTGAGTCTGTAGTTAGCAGATTGTCAGTTTGGCCTCTCAGCAATGCAACAGCCAGAAAAGATTAGACATTCTAATTTCCTGAGCAGGTGCAGGTATCAGGAATGGTTTCAGAACACCAGCAAAAGACAAAATAGAGATGGAGAAGGAAAGCGAAGACTGGTGCTATGTGCCTCTGTGTGCTGGAGTGGAGTGGGGCAAGCAGAGGACGAAGAAATGAAGCAAAACAAGGGGAATCTAAGCATTTAAGAAGAGATACACAAGAAATAGAAGAGGGAGGGAGCCAGAAAGAGTCTAAGGTTACCACAGAGAAATTACTAGAAATTTGGGGTTCAAAGGGAAGAGGATATTCTACACATTTGCTCCCCTGCTGGGTTCAATCTCAGGCAGGATCAGAGTCATCACAGACCCACAGAGAGCCTTTGTATAAATGTGAAAATATGCTGTTTCCCCAGCAAACACATCCACTGTTCTAACTGTCTGTCCTGGTGATACAAGTGCGGGCTGCATTTCACCCTCATGTATGCACCCTTGTGCAGATCACATATGTACACACCATCACCTGATGGTCCCTTTCCTACTATAAAATGGATTTTAAGTAAGACAGCAGGACTGTGGAATGTTGAGAAAGAGGTGCTCTGTGGGAGGAAATCAGTAAGATAACACAGCTCTGCACACTGGACTATGAGGATGTCAGACAGCCCAGAGCAGGTAGCAAGCCCACACCTCAAAGAAGAAGTATGTTCTGTGATTACCTTCCCACCACCTCAGTCTCACACAGTCAGTAAATAAATAAATGCATTTCTCAATGCTTGGATCCTGCCTCTTCCCGGGCTTTCAGTAGGAAAGGGAAGGGATACAGAGATAACGTAATAATTATCTTACATGTACCTAAGGTCTGTGTTTGTAGTAATTTATTCAGCAAGCATTTATCCTGCATTCTGCTAGGTACTAATCATAGAAGAGCACCAAGATAACTATGATCTTCTTTCCTCAGATGATTGGTATGATGATTACATGAGAAAAAGCTAACACAGTACACAAAAAATTAAGAGCATGAGCAGGCATAGTAATAGTAATGATGACTGTTTCTGCCTCACAGATTTGTTTAATAATTAAATTAGATAATATGGGTAATTTAGCACAATGCATGGCTCAAAGTAGTTCTTCAAAACACTAATTACCTTTCCATATTTTTCTCCCTCCCCATGTTTAAAAGTGAGAAGAAACATCCAGTTTCAGATGTTCAAAACTGCAGTACAATAAGAAACATGCTAGGGGTGAAGGAAAACAATTTTTGTAAAAATACATTAGAAAATCAAAGTCACAGAAAAAAAATCAAAATCAAAACAAAATCAGAATCTGGAGAGAGAGTCACCTGCAGAGAGACCCAGCAAGACACTACTGAATGCCAATGAGAAGATTCATCAAGAAAATGTTAATAAATGACTATAAGATCCGCATGTATGCTAGTGTGAGATGCTGAAGACCCTGCAGGCATAGACGTGGAGAAGTCCACACCTTCTCAGAGGCTTTTCCTGCAGGACCCCACTAGGTGCTCACAGGGAGAATCCTGGGAATGCTTCCCTTGGGGCTGGCTGGTGGATGCTGGACAGTAGGCACTCCCAGGATCTAACCACACCATTTCCTTATCTTCCCTTTAGAACAGAAACCTTAACGTACAGGAGAAATGACAACAAAAAGAGTAGCCTGAGGTCACTAAAACCTACTACTGCTGAGTTAAAGGAATGGTGGGGGGAACTCTAGTTATGAAAACAGGGCAGGAATGCATGCTATGCTCACCATTACTTGTGGAAGAACTTGTGAAAGCCACACCTCCAAGTCATGGATGCAGCAACTGTGTAGGAAGAAGGTTTAATCAAAACATCAGAGAATGCCCTCAGCCCTGCTTCCCACACCACCCTAGCAGTCATTGAGTAAAACTGAAGTGGAATAGAACTAGGAGTGCTGTGAGAGAAAGATTCTCTCTGACGTGCAGTAAAAAGTGAAGACAGAGAGCTAAGTAAGTAGAACCGAACAGGCATTGAGAAAACGTTGTGGTTTATGAGTCCACTCACTGAACACAGCATTGCACGGGTAAAATTTGAAGCCTCTGGTGCACAAGAAGAAAAACACATTTCAAACACAGCTCAGCTCTCAATTACAAAACACAACCTCCCCATGCTGAAAGCAAAAGGAGATAGAAATTTTTCTCTTCCAGCATAAAAATATCAACAAGTTTACATCTCTGACTTTCAACATAAAATAATGGGACATGCCAAAAGGCAAGAAAAAAACATAGCCTGAAGAGACAAAGCAACAATCAGAATCAGACTTGAATATCGCATCAGGAACTATTAGGAAATAAAAGATCTGGCTCTACTAAAAAGGTATACAACATGAATAAGGCAATTATTATGTATATCTCAAACACATGTATACACATATGTCAGATACACACATGTATGTGTGTGTGTGTGTATACACACACACACACACACACACACACACACATATATATATGTATATACAAATTATTAGGTAGGCATGTTTGGCTAAGAGATAAAAAAAATTAGAATCTGAAAACATTAGCAACATAAACATAGCAAAAGAGATAAAAAATAAAATACGTGGTTGAGAAGGAAGAAATAAAACTGTTTTTGCTCACAGATGATATCATTGTTTATGTAGAAAATCTCAAAGAATCAAAAGCAAGCAAACAAACAAATACCTGGAACTAAAAAGCAAAAATTGCAAAGTTACAGAATACAAGGTTCATATGAAAAGTTCGTCTCTTTCCTCTATATCACCAATGAACAATTGGATTTGAAATTTAAAATACAATTATCTTTTATATTATTATAATAAATAAAACATTTAGGTAAAGTTTTAACAAAATATATGCAAGAGCTATTTGAGAAAAACTATAAAACTCCTATGAAAGTAATTAAAGATGTAAACAAATTGAGAAATATTTTATATTAATAGATAAAAAAACTAATATTGTCAGGATGTCAGTTCTTCCCACCATAATCTCTAGATTCAATGTTATGTCAATCAAAATTATACCTGGTTATTTTGTGGCTATCAATAAACTAATTTTAAAATTTATAGGGAAAGGCAGAATAGGCAACATAATGTGAAGAAGAGCAAAGTTGGAGAACTGACAGCACCGGACTTTAAGACTTATCATAAAGACACAGTAATCACAACGGTGTGGTATTTGTATCTTACTTACTTATAGACTTACCACCTACACACATGTCCAAACTTATCACACTGTATGTTTTAAATATATGCACTTTGTTACAATTATAATTCAGCCGCAAAGCTGAAAGAACAAAGATCTTGAAGCATTTATCAGGCAAATATGTGAAATAGGGAGAAGTCAAAAAACTACTGAAATCAAACAGATTGCGCCTCAGACTTTGAGCAGGCAAAAACATTTACATTTACCTAAAAAAAAACACTGCAGCCCCAAAGGGTCTTTGAGTAGAGCAATAATTTTAGACATCATGGGTGCAAGAAAAGGAAATAGAAGAAATTGGAAGCAAAACCAGCCAAGGGAGCCAGAGCTACAGCAGAAACAACACTGATAGGCCACGTCTCGTCTTTAGTCCAGACCCCTAGACCTAAGAAAAGTGGTGGGTAGCATTAAAACGAAGTATGAAGGAACGAAGAGTTACTAGAATGACTATGACTTAAAGTCATTTCTCATGTGTCAAATGAGCCCCTGAAATGCCAACACTGAGAGGAAAAATTCTCCAGGGACAAAGGAAGTAGACTGATTTCTAAGAGTATGGCTGTAACATTGGGTCTGAAAGAAAATTTAATCAAATACAACATAAATCAATGTTGTATAATCATTCATCTTTCTTTTTGCTTTTTCATTAATGTCATTGTTGCCTCCTCAACTGAACTTTCAACACTCTTGGTTAGACATTGTGTCTATTTCTTAAATTGATTCATACTAATGCCAGGCACCACTGTTTGTGAGGAGATAAAGTCAATCTGAGTTCAGTGGCTTTGGCATCTCCCTAGAGAGAGAAGTTCCTGTAATCACTTAACATAAGGATGAGAAAATGAGATAACACAGGCTGTGGAGACAGGACAGTATTGGGAAACACACCAGGGTCTCTAGTATCCCACTCCAGGATTTGATATTCCAGCTGTGACACTTAGAGTATCAGTTAGGACTTCAGCAAAAAACCAGATTTCATTTGGATGGCTCAGACACTTTAATACAATTTAATTTATAGCATATAAGCTAAGATTGGGGAACCTAGTGACAGCAAAGTGTTCAGAGACTACCAGCATGTAAAGTCATCACCACCTTTAGGCTGAAGGATGAGGGGAGGAATCACTATTATCAGAATCCATTGAAAGCCTGAGTCACCAAGAGAAACAGCCTGACATGCAAAGAAGTCATAGGAGCAGCCCCTGCCGGAAACATGGCTGAGCGTAAGAAGGTAGGTTGAATAAATGCCCCAAATTCTCCTCCCCACCTCAAATCTCCTGTGAATGCCTCCAATTGGCCAAGCCAACTGGAAATTGGCTACTGTGAGAGCCCAGTTAACTCAGTAGTCCATGTGGCCAGCCCTTGGGGTACAGAGCAAGGCAGAGAAGGACAGAAAATGGGGATGGGGTGGTAAAGAATAACAAACACACCTGAAGGAAGTATTCTAATTTCTCTGAACATGGATTTCTCCATTTATGAGAAATGGATCATAGCATCTACCTCACAGGCTTTTTTATAACAAATACAGCAAGAGAAGTCACATTAGATGGTGAACTTATTACACAACAAGTGGACAATGCACTGTAGAACTGTATGCCTGAAACCTATGTAATCCTTGCTAACAGATGTCACCCCAATAAGTCTAACAATAAAAATGAATTTAAAAAAAATAATAAATAAATAAAATAATAAAAAAATTAAAAAAAAGGAATACAGGAAGTTTTCAGTGTGGGTCTCACGGAAGTTGTGCAGCAAATGTTATTATAGTATCCCTCTTTTTCATATAATATCAAGTAGAGATGTTCACAAGGAAGTCTTCAGACTCTGTCAGCAGAATCAATCAGAAGCAAAGATGCCTAAAGTTCCAGAGTGCATGGTATCTCAGAGGACTTGCCTGCAGGTATGAGACAAGGGTGGCAACCTGAGCATCAGGGCATAGGAGCAGTTGGGGAGTAGCTCCTACCAATGAGAATCTGATGTGCAATTTAAAATTTATAGCAGCAAAACATCTCACCATAGCAATGTGAAAGAATTCTTAATAGAGATGACTAAGCCACTATAAATCAAGATGCTTTTATGAGGAGAGAAGAATTAGCTCATAATGACTGAAGTGTATCTCAACATAGTATGTTCAAACTGTTTGCAAACAACTGTAACAAGGAGCAGATGAAGGCCTCACATTTGTCAAGTATAACTAAAACTAAGCTTTCCTGGCACTTACTGCCTCCCTCAGTGTGACTGGAATCAGGTAAGTAGCATGCAAGCCAGTGCAATGTACCACTAAAGTGAAGAGAGAAAACATCTTTCTCTTGTATATTAAATGTTTTATGACAGAAAAGGAAATGGAGAAAATTAGGGGTGGGAGAATCCCTTTTTCACCTGAGCTCATAGATTTCTTTTGTGACATTACATAGTTCCATTTAAGACATATGTTCAGTGTCTAACCCACTTGTACTGTGACCTCACAAAATACAAGTGGATTAAGCAGCTGACTTTTGCTGCAAAATAAATTGACATTCTCTTTCTGCTCAGAAAACTTCAATGTCCTTCATTTCTAGCTTTATCCAGTTCAAATTACTCTTCCTGACATAAATCACTCAAAACTTGCCTTGCTAGAACATTCATTAACTCACTCACTCACTCACTCATTTATTCATAAATATTTCTTGTAATAATTGTTTTATTTCACACAAAAATCAATAAGACCTGATTATGCATCTTAAGGATCTCTTGGTTTTGTCAGAAAACAAGCCAGTAGACTAAGTATGTTCAATGGTCAGAGATATGAACATAAGGGAAGTAATAGTGAATTTTACTTGGAGGGGGGCTGAGATGCTAGCCACCACCACCTTCTCTTCAGCACACTCATTTACTCAGACACCATGTCTGAGTGCAGGCACCACATCTGCTCTAGATACAGGGCAAGGCTGGGCATCTGGCTGCCAGAAAGCTTATGTGTACCTCTCATGCTTTTATGAGAACTATGTGAGGAAAAATATGAAAACCACCTACCAGAACCAAAAACTTAAATGAAGGGAGGTGAAGACAAGAAGGAGAAAGAGGAAAAAGCAGAAGAAAATCTGTTATAGGTTGCCACTGCTGTTAGACTATCATCCACACAGGCCAGAAGGGCTAGGTTCTAAGCGAGTTTATGTGCTCGTCTGGTTTATAGTGCTTTCTCTTTCCCCAGCCTGTCTATGTGGAGGTAAAAGAATCTCTTCTCAGAATAGTTTATAAAACCAAAGAGACTAAAATACCCCGAGGAAAGAAGTTATTTTTCTCTCAGCAAATGAGCAAAGTAGACTTCATTGCTATCTTTCTGATGTGTTCTTTTTTATTTTTAGTTTAATGATTTTAATTTCAAAACCTCTTGGTTTATATGCCTGTCTGAAAAATAGGATATTGATATTAATTCTATTAAGCAAGTATTATTGAGGAACTGTTACATGCCAGCCACTGTTCCAGGATGCAGGCTCTTTTCTATGTGCCAGGTGCCCTTGTGAAATGTGAACCCTGTTCTCAAGAAGCTACCAATTTAAATAAATTGTAATGCAATATGATCAGTGTGATAATAAAGCCTATTAATATTTACAGCTATTGGCAGTACTTTTAAAAAGGAAATTAACCATCAGGCAAGTTGGAAAAGGTTTTTCAGAGGAAAAGGATGCACCTGATAGATCTAAGAAGTGGAAGGGGAGTGACATCACAAAAATGGAGTACGGGGCTTCAAGAATTGGTCCTCCACTGCAGCAACCACTAAACTGGCAAAAACTGAAAGAATCCACTTTTTTGGAATTCTGGCATCTAGTCAAAAGTTTACAGCAACTGAGGAGTGCCTAATTTGAAAAAAAATAAGAAGGCTACTAAGGTTAGGTAATATAATGCTGCAGCTTTTGCTTGCTGGCTTATCATCCTGCATTCCTCAGCTCGTTAGTAACAGTAGATATGGTAACCAACATTCTTAATGTGGCTTGTTGATGGCAAAGTAGAAATGTAGACTTCATTCTCAAACTTTGTGGTTGCACATTTTAACCTATCTGGTGATTCCTTGAGGAAATGGGCGGAAGTTTCCTTTTATTTTACATTCTTTAAGACCTAAAGCTATAAAATGCTTAAAAGAAAACGCAGAAGTAAATTTTAATGACTTTTGATTTTTCATTGAATTCTTAGACAGGACACTAAGAGCATGAGCAATAATATAATAATACCTGATATTTCCAGGCCACAGTTGGCAGGTCAAGAGACCAGAGAGGCAGGCAGGTGACAATAATAGAAAGCCTTGTGTTCCATTTTAGGGGATGTGAACTTAATCCACCAGGGAATAAGGAACCACTACAAGGTTCTAAACCAAGCTTATCCACCCTGTCACCCAAAGGCTGTGTGTGGACCAGAATGGATTTGAATGTGGCCCAACACAAATTTATAAACTTTTTTTAACACATTATGAAAAGTATGCACAGACCTTTTTTTAGCTCATCAACTATCATTAGTATTAGTGTATTTTAAGTGTAACCCAAGACAATTCTTCTTCCAGTGTGGCCCCGGGAAGCCAAAATATTAGACACACCTGCAACAGAAGGGCTTAGTCAGATATGGATTATATGTGGTGGATAATGCTAACCTCTGAATAGAAGTGTGTCGGAGGAGCCATGCCTACAATTAAAGACCAGTAGTTTGAAAGCTTTGTGGAGAGCGTCCACCAGAAGATGATAAGCATATGTGTACTTGGGCAGAGGTAAGAGACCTGGAAAAAAGAAAAGTGTTTAAGAAATATCTAGGGGTAGGTACCAGGCAAGATGGCAGAATAGGTAAATGCTGTGCTCACCTCCACCCATAACCACGTCGAAATTAAAATTAAACTATAGAACAACCACCTGAAGTCTAGATGAACAGAAGTACTATAAGGATGTACAGAGGAAGCCATATCAAGACTGGTAGGAGGGGGAGACACAGAAAATGCTGCTGCCATGCTCACATGTGGTGGTTAAAACTTGGGAGGGATATCTTGGCTGCAGAAGTTTTCCCTGAAAAGCAAGGGTTCCCAGTCCCACACCGGGTTCCTACACAGGGGTCCTACACAGGGTTCCAGTGCCAAGAAAAAAGTCCCTATAAATTCTGACTAAGAAAACCAATGGAGATTGTGACTGAGTGAGACAGAGGGCAGCTGATTTCTATAGTTATCAAATTATTATATTATCCCAGGCATTTTTTGTAAAGGGCCTGTGCACAGACTTACCTGTTGATGAACTCACTTGCTCTGAGCTCCAGTACTGGGGTAGCAGCTCAAAAGGTGCCAGGGACATGTGGGAAAGAACTGAAGTGCCTGGATTCAGGGAGGGGATTGGAGGGGCAGCTTTCTCCCAAACAGCAGTATTTGCCGAAGCCATTGTTCCTTTGTTGAACCATCCCCACCACCCAGCTTAAAGAACAGGTCAGCTCCATATCTGAGTTTCCATCAAGCTAGCTAACATAATCTGCCCCACTCTGGTGATTCCCTGAAATGCCACCCCACCCAAATTACAGGCCTACCCAAGCTGCTTCCAGTGGCTTTTTCATACAAACAGCCTTGCTTTGGCTCAATCTGTGGACTTTCTAAAAATTTCTCAGAGATTCACAACAGCCAAACAAGCAGCTGCTGGTCTTGGCAGTCCCTGCATCTCTTGCTAAGCAGCCTCAAATTCAGCTCCTACTAGCAGCCAGCCTCAGTTCACAGTTTAGCCTCTCCAGGTACCTAGCACCTCCAAGCCCAGCACAGTGGCAAACGTCTGCAGATCACTTTGTAGTTTATACCAAGTTGCTCCAGGTAGGGCATAGGCAGCATCTAACCTTAGTTTGCACCAGAGTCCCTCCCAGAGTTAACACACTTGGTGGTCAGCTTCAGATCACACCAGCACACTACCTAACCACCTTCACAAATAACACACCTAAAAAGCAGACAGGGCAGGCACCAGAGACCTGTTAAAGCAAATCTTGCTCTACGGGGCCAATACCTGCACAACAACTCCTCTACCTTAGTCATGACCAGTCTTTACAACCAATCAGCCTGAGAGTCAGTCCTTCCCATTGATGTGAAAACAGCAACAAAGGCTCAACTACAACAGGGGACACACACAACCCATACAAGGACATACATGCAACACCTGGCTCAGGTCACCAGGGAGACTGTGCCATTGAGCCCCACAGCACACCTATTACATAAGGCCACTTTACTAAGTCCAAAAGTCACAGCAGCACTACCTAAGGCATAGAAACAAATACAGGGAGACAGCCAAAATGAGGAGACAAAGAAATATGTCTCAAATAAAATATCAGAATGATAGTGGAAATCAACAGTAGATTAGATGAAATAGAGGACTGACTCAGTGGTTTTTAAGACAAGTAGCAGACAATAGCCAATCAGAACAGCAAAAAGAAAAAAGAATCCAAAAAATTGAGGACAATTTAAGGGGGATCTAGGAAAACATCCAGCATATCAATATTCACATCTTAGGAGTACAAGAAGAAGAAGAGAGAAAAATGTTGAAAACCCATTTGAAGAAATGCTGATGGAAACTTCTCTAACCTTGCTAAGGAAACAAACATACAAGCCAAGAAAGCATAAAGAGTCCCAAACAAGATGGACCCAAAGGGCCCACACCAAGACACAACTTAATTAAAATGCCAGAGGTTAAAGACAAAGAAAGAATCCTAAAAGCAGCAAGGGAAAAGCACTTAGTTACCTATAAGAGAGCTCCCATAAAACTGTCAGCTGATTTCTCAACAGAAACTTTGCAGACCAGGGGGGATTGGCATGAAATATTCAGAGTGATGAAAAGCATGGACTTGCAACCAAGATTACTCTACCCAGTAAAGCTCTCATTTACAATCGAAGCATGGGTAAAGAACTTCCCAGACAAGAAAAACATAAGAGTTGATCTCCACCCAACCAATGTTACAAAAAATGTTAGAGACTTTTTTAAGAACAAGTTTAAAAAAAGAGCAAAAATATAAATAGTAAAATGACAATAACTACACATCTACCAACAATTACTTTGAATGAAAATGGCCTAAATGTTCTAACCAAAAGATATAGGGTGGCCCAATGGATAAGAAAATAAGACCCTTATATATGCTGCCTACAAAGAGACTCACTTCAGATGAAAAGACACATGCAGACTGAAAGTAAATGAGTAGAAAAATATATTTCATAAAAATTGAAATGAATTAACTCAACTGGGGTATTAATACTTATATCAAACAAAATAGACTTTTTTAAAAAAGCTATAACAAGAGACAAAAAGAACCCAACAATTCCACTTCTGTGTATTTATCCAAAGAAACTCAAAACACTAATTTGAAAAGATATATGCACCCATTGCAACACTATTTACAATAGCCAAGATATGAAACCAACCTAAGTATCCATCAATAGATGAATGGATAAAGAAAAGGTGGTACATATATATAATGGAATATTACTCAACTGTTAAAAGAATAAAATTTTGTCATCTGCAACTACTTGGATGGACCTAGAGGATATTATGCTGAGTAAAATAAGTCATACAGAGAAAAAATTGCCATATGATTTCACTTATATGTGGAATCTGAAAAACAAAATTAAGGAACAAACAAAATAGAAACAAACTCATAGTTACAGAGAACATTTTGATGGTTGCCAGATGATAAGGGAGTTGGTAGACGGGTGAAGGATGGAAGGGATTAAGAGGTACAAATTGGTAATCACAAAATAGTAACGGATATAGTTGGTAATATTGTAGTAACTATGTATGCCATTAGATGAATTCTAGACTTACTGGGGTGATTGCTTCATGGAATATATAAATGTCCAATCACTATGTTGTATACCTGAAACATAATATAAGATTGTATACTAACTCTAATTTAAAATTTTTTTAAATTATTAAAATTTGTGGAATATAAAACTGAAAGCAAAGAAAAAAGAAATGAAGAAACAAATAACCCATGGACACAATCAATATTTTAATGTTTATCTGGGGACGAGTGGGTTAGGGAGGGGAGAAAGGGGAGGGGGTGGGAGAGGAGGGGGGAAGCTAAATATAAGGTGATGGAAAGAGAAGTCACATTAGGTGGTGCACTGATTATACATCAAGTTGACAATGCACTGTAGAATTGTATGCCTGAAACCTATGTAATCCTTGCTAACAGATGTCACCCCAATAAGTCTAACAATAAAAATGAATTAAAAAAAAGTTTTAAAACTAAAGAAATATTTTGGGAGACAAAACAACTGGACTAGATGACTGACTGACAGATTTCCACCCTGGGTGCCTGGGTGAATGCTGGCACCACCATCTGAGACAGGGAGAGGATCTGGTTCAAAACATGTTCTGTCTAAATCCTTAAAATGTCTAGAACATCGTGGTGGATGCCCCTAGGATAACAACTTTTCCCAAACGATTCTCAAGCAGGTATTATAATACTACTCTTCAGAAGTCTGCAACTCCACCCTAACCCCAGCTTCTCAATACCTTTCTCCTGGGAGTAGCCATTGTTCTGGGTTTAACCAGCAGAGAGACCCACCCACTTCAGCCATCACTTAAAGACTTGTGGTTAATTGCCAATGTGAATATGTTTATAACCTTTCAACTGAATAAAATGACATCTGCTTTGTACTGTGCCTAACATCTGGCTGTTCTAACAAAGCATATAATTACATTTAATGCATGAGAGGTGTCTGATATATTCCAGCCAAGCATCTGACTAAGACAGGAAAGCGTAAGGCAATTTGCAAGAATTTGTCCTCTGTGATTCCAAAGCAATAGGAATAGGCACTCTTTCATCCAGGTGTACTCTTCAGTGTTCATACCACCTCCAGTAAAAGCATTTGTCAAGCCTCCACACTGGAATTCACTTGGTGTTAGGTCCAAATAGACACTGCTCTCTACTCTCTAAGGACCCTTATGCCTGGGGGGAAGACAGGCAAGCTAACAACAAAAACAAGATGACAAAAATAGGGACAACCGATGAACTATAAGAACACCCACTAGTCACTCAAATGAGCCTGAGAAGGTGGGGCATCAGGTAAGGTTTAAAGAGAAAGAAAGAATTCAAAGAATAAGCAATGTTTAATGAAACAATGAAGGAGAAGGAGAATTCAAGCAGAGGTAGCAGCACGTGTACAGTTATGGATACCTGAGCAGCACACTTTGGGGACTATACGTAGTTCCATAAGGCAGAAACAAAGTGTGCCTTTAGGGCCAGAGAAGAAGCCAGAAGCTCAGCCAGGTCCAATTCACTGCAGGCCATAGACCTGAGGTAAGGCTTTTGAATGATATCCAGCAAGACCAAAAACCACTGAATCACATAGCAGAGAAGAGATGTGATCAATTTCCTTTCCAAAAAAGCCTGTGCAGCTCTGTGGAAGAGTAGAGAGGAAGCTGGGTTAAAACAAGCAGGCCAGGACAATAGCAGGTGAAGACTCCTGGAACATCCAAGAAAGAAGTGGTGAGATAAGGAATCAGACAACTGCGAGAGGCAGCCACAGCCTGTGTGACCTTGGGGAAAATGCTTAACTGTTCAGAGCCTCAATTTTATTATCAGCAAAATAGAAATAATATTGTCTAATTCATAGATATGTTTATGTCAAACCCACTAAAAGGTAAGCAGGTTTATTTGTTTTCTTGTATTGCCTGAAAGGAAAATTCCTTAAAATGAACCATATGCAGATGGGCCTTAGGAACCTTCCAGTGCATGAAAAATAACAAGAAACCAGGTGATTAAGCATCAAATATGTACTCTGTCATACATGTTTATATGTTCAAGTGAACCCACAAACTGATATCTGGGGGCGGCCCACACAGTGCTGAAGAGTGCCTGGAAACCCCTGGGCCCGAGCTGCACCCTCCCAGGCTCCATCCTTACAGGGGGGGGCACTCCTGTTCCAAGTGACAACTCCTCAAACATTAGTTTCTTATTTTTAAATAAGGATATTCTCCTTGGAATTAAAAACGGTGGGGGAGCTGACCTTTAACAGTTAGCAAATGCTCAGTGACCAACCTACTTAGAATTTGCTCTCTCCACCCACATTCTGATCCCCACTATTTTGCCTACTCTACTCTGCTGTGCATTGTTTCACCCTGCACCCATTCACCAATATTCGTACTATACTATATGATAGACTAAACAATATATTTAATTATAATGATAAGTTTCTAATTTGTCTTTGCTCCCAGCACACACACTGAATATAAGCCCCACAAGGGTATGGATCTTTGTTTCATTCACAGGGCAGTGCCCGGCACATGCTAGGCACTCAGTAAATATTAGCTGAAAACTGAGTAAATGTTTATTTTATTAGCATGGGCGTTAGCATCATATTTGTATTTCTATTAATATCACTGAATCTTAATATTTAAGCATCTCTTCTCTCTGAGTTGCGACTAAAATTCACCTGAGTAGGGGCCTGATTGGGTGACAGCCCCTGGTGCTGTGTCCTTGAAGTCCCTTCTCCCTGCTCCCTGAGGGGACAGGAGGGGCATTAGGGTGAGTGTCTGACTTTTCCTCACTGCCCTCTCCCATGGCCCACGTCAGGTCTTTGCCCTCATCTCCCTGCTCTGTGCTCTAGAAGCATGGTGTCTATAGACTGCATCCCCTAAGCTCCCTGCATCAGCACCATGATTCTGGCAGTGTCAGCTTCAAGCCGAACCTTACCCAGGGCTAAGCCGAACCTTACCCAGGGCTCAGCTCTCACCCTGCTGCTCAGTCTCCAGGTGCCACCACATTCCTTGTAGGATCCCTTAACCTGCCTTCATTTCAAATATTCCATTCAGAAATAGGGGAGAGCCCTTTGTTTTTTAATAGATGTCATCTTTTCTTTTCAGAGTTTATTTTTCATATTTGTTATTTAATTTAGTGATGATGATGACGATGATGATGATGATAACCCCATGTGTCTGATAGACTCACATTGGTGTTTGTTGAATTAATAATAGCACCAATTACATACCACGTACCAGGCACTGCTATGTAATAATTCATTTAATCCTCACACAAGTCATATGTACTATTATTGTTTTCATTTAACAGATGTGAAAACTGAAGCACATAGTAGTTAATTCAACTTTCCAAGGTCACGTGGCAAAATTATTTTGCCAGTGTCACTCTGGCTCCAGATGCTCAGTTTGCACCCACTATGTCATTCAGGGAGTCTGTTGATAGGAGCAAAATGTATGGTAAGACTGGAAGTTCCATGTGCTGCCTTGACAGCTCTGAGCCTCATGTGACCCCACAGGCCTAACTGTGAGTTCTCCCACCAGATAGGCCCTTCTTCCAACAGGAAAGATTTCCCTCTCAGATAGCTCCTCTACCAGCCAGATCAGCCATGCCCCACCCAATCCTCAACCTAATGACAGCCTACAGAACTATTCACACAAGGCAATCAATCCTCTCAAAAGAATCTGGGGACACTCTTTTGTAGCTACAAAGCCTGCCTTCCACATGCCCTCGTTGTTCATTCTGTTTCCTAGTGAAACACCCATGTAGCCATGTACCTTATGTAATGTCATTCTGCCCCAGACTGTGAATATATGTGAATAATAAACTGCTATAAAACTTATCTGTTCAGCGCCAGGTGTCTCGTGTTCAACTATCTCATACTACTCAGGGCAGGGGGTTCCTCTCTCACCATGGGGTGAATAGGAGATGAGCAAAGCACAGAAGACAGGGACTCTGGTTTCTGCAGTGGAGAAAATAGCCATCAATCAGAGGGAAGATGGAGAGAAATCAGGATGTTTCTTTGCTCACCCGCTTCCTGCACTTCACTCTGAGCACAACACCTGCCAGGAGCCACACTACACAGATAAGCATTCAGCCTCTGGCTCTGCTGCTCATTCTCTGTGCCCCTCCAAGCTCAGAGGTAATGCTAGCCATCATGGCAGGTCTCTGGGGCCACAGCAATCTGTGTTGGCTCCCACTCTCCTGCAAAGAATCTTCTTATTTAAAATTATCTTCAAAATTTTAATTCTTTCCTGCCAGGCTCTGTCTTTTAAAATTTTGTGTTCCTGGCATTTATATGATGTTTTTAAGCCCTGAAACATGTTGAAGCCACATAGATAGTGAATGTAGAAAAAGGAGAGATCTATGCACTGAGCTTTGAAGTGAACAGACCTTCTGCAATCAGGATGTGAGGAGGAACCAACAAGGGAGACTGGAAGGAGAAAAGCATGTCAGACAAGGGACACTCAGGAACTGAAGGCCCAGGTGAGAACCAGTCCTCTCTATCTGGGAAACTCCAAAATGTCCATGCCGCGGAAGCTGGGGTATAAGTACTGGGGAGTAGGAAGAGGCAGTAAGAACCCTACCAGGGATTGCCTTAGGCACAAGGAGGGAAACAAAAGACCAGGACCTGCCTCCTCTAATTTTCTTAAATTTTCCATAATTAAGGAAATTTCCTAACCTTCCCATTTAGTACTTTAATCATTACAACAATGTAATCATTTGAACTGATCAGTCAGGGATTGATCCTACTCTAGTCCATAGACTGATCATCTTTTCTAACAACTTTATTATGCTCATGGATCTCTGGGTGTAGAATTCAGATAGGGCATAGAAAGAACATGTTGTCTTTGTACAATATCTGGGGTTTTAGCTCAGATCACTCAACAGGTGGGGGTTTGAATTATCTGGAGGCATCTTTACTAAGATATCTGCCAGTTGATGCAGTATGTTGGCTGGGACCTCAACTGGGGGTGTGAGATGAAACACCTACATTAGGCTTTTACATATGCCCTCTGTTTCCTCACATCTAAGAGTCATGGTGCTATTTCTCATATGAAAGCTTAGTACTCCAAGCACCAATGCTCTAACTAAGGATTCAGAAGTCTCGAAAGTCATAGAATCTCAAGTCTACCACATTCATTTGGTTACAAGTGAGTCACAAGCCTATCCATATTCAAGAGAAGGAGAAATAGACATCACTTCTTGATAGAGAAGTACAAAGTTTTATAAAAGTATATGGAGAAATAAAATTGTAATAAAAATGCAATTTACCACACTGAGGACTATTGGAATTCTTCCAAAATTCTTTCCTTTAATTTGGTAACCGTTTATTCTCACTAGTTCCATTATGTCGATAAGAAAACTAAGGTCCATATAAGTTAAAGGTCACTCATGAGAACTAGTGAGTAGGAGAAATAGACCTTGAACCTAGATTTGTCTCCCTTCAGAAAATGTAAGCTTTTCCATAAATTATAATGAAAGTATTAGACCTAATAGTAAAATGTTTAATAAAACCAAGTATTTATAATCTAGAAAATTAGAAAACAAAACATTAATAACAAAATAGGTGATCTAGATTAAATGAAGAAATTCCTAAAAAAAATAAACTACTCAAATTGATAAAAAAAAATAGGAAATCTGAACAGATTTAGTAATAAAACAGATTAAATTAACATTTTAAAAAATACCCACCAGAAAAAAAAAATAGGCACAGAATGATTCACAGGTGAATTCTACCCAATGTTTAATAATTAATACCAATTTTCACAAACTTTTCCAAAAAATCGACTACAAAAAACTGTTTTCAACTCACTTTTGGAGACAAATATCACACTAATATAAAGCCAGAGAAAGGACATTATAAGAAAACAAACCTCAGATTAACATCTCTTAAGAATATAGACAAAAAAAAAACCCTCAACAAACTACAGCAAACTGAATCCAACAACATACGAAAAGCATTATATACCCCGACCAAGTGGGATAGATAGTAATGTGAAGTTGGTCTAACATTAAAAAATCAATTCATGTAGCATACCTTATCAATAGAATAAAGGACAAAAACCACAGGCTCACCTTAATAGGTGCACAAAAACCACATGATAAAATCAAACATTCTTTTATGATAAAAAAACATTCAACTAACTATACATAGAAGAGAACTTCCTCAAACTAATAAAGGGCACATATGAAAAACGCACAGCTAACATTATGCTTAATAATGAAAGATTTAATTCTTTCACCTAAAGATCAGGATCAAGACAAACACATTTGCTTTTTCCACTTTCAAACAGTAGTGTACTAGAGCGGCTGGTCAGGGCATTTAGTCAAATATATACAGAATCCAGATTTGCAAGGAGGAAGTAAAACTATATTTGTAGATGACCTAATCATGTATATAGAAAATCTTAAGGAATCCACTAAAAACTATTAGAACTAGTAAATTCAGCAAAAATATGTGGTATAAAATCAACATATATAAATAAATTACATTTCTACAGGCTAATAATGAGCAATTTGAAAATTAAATTACAAAACAAAACTATATACAACAGCCTCAAAAGATTACAATATTTAGAAAAAATTTAATTTAAAAAGTGTACTATTTATACACTTAAAACTACAAAGCATTTTTGAAAGAAATTAAGGAAGATCTAAGTACATGGAAAAGCATCCCATATTCATGGATTAGAAGATTTAGTAATGTTAAAATGACAACACTCTTCTAATTGATCTACATATTCAATTCGATCTATATCAAAATCCCAGCTCACTTTTTTGCAGAAATGTATAAGGTAATTCTGAAATTCATATAAAAATGCAAAGGACTCAGGTTCACCAGACAAGTCTTAAACAAAAACAAATTAGGAGGTCTCAAACTTCCCAGTTTTAAAACTAACTATGAAGTTATAGTAACCAAAATAATATAGTACTGACATTAGAATTGAAATAGAGATAAATGAAATAAAAATTGGCATCCTACTTTTCAACAAGGGTGCCAAGACAGTCACTAGGGAAAAATAGTCTTTTCAACTAAAGGTGCTAATATAATTGGATATCTATAGGCAAGATAATGAAGTTGAACCATTTATTTACACCATACTCCAAAACTGACTCAAAAGGGATCGTAAAATAAAATAATATCTTTATGACCTTGGGCTAGCAAAGCCTTCTTAGATTGGACATCATAATCTCAAGTGATAAAAGATAACATAGACAAATTAGTGTGTATAAAAATTAAAAACCTTGGGCTTTAGAAAATACCATCGAGAAATTAAAAAGATGACACACAGAATGAGAGAAAACATTTGTAAATACTATATATAATAAAAACTTGTACCTAGATTATATAAAGAACTTTTATAACTCCATAAAGAAAGACAAATAACCTCAATTAAAATTGGGCAAAGAATCTAAATAATCATTTATCCAAAGAAGATACTCAAATGTTCAATAAGTACTTGAAAAAATGTTCAACATCATCAACAATCAGGGAAATGGAAATTAAAACTGCAATGAGACACCACTTCATAGCCCCCAGAATGGTTATAATATAAATAAATAAATAAATAAATAAATAAATAAATAAATATCATACAGCAATATAAAATGGTGCTGCTGCTCAGAAAAGAAAGTTTGACAGCTCCTTAAAAAGTAAAATACAGAGTTATTATTTGATGCAACAAATCTACTACTAGATATTAGCCACTACTTACATCTACTGCTAGATATAAGAGATAGGAAAATCTATGTCCACACAAAAACTGATATACAGATGTTCATAGCAACATTATCCATATTAACCAAAATAAAAAACAACTGATGAATGGATAAATAAAATGGGATATTGTTTGGCAATAAAAAGACATGAATTAGCAATGCATGCTACCACAGGGATAAGTGTTCAGAATATTTTGCTAAGTGAAAGAGGCCCCATACAGAAGGTGACATATTGTAAAATTACATTCATATTAATTGTCCATAATATACAAACTTATATAAACAGAATTAAGATTGGTAATTGCCCAAGGCTGATGGGAAAGAGAAAGTTTGAGAGGAAAAGCAAGTGATTGATAATGGTTATAGGTATAGTTTTTAGGTGATGAAAATGTTGTAAATTTGTGGATGTTTGCACAACTCTGAATGTACTAAAGCCATTACATTATATATTTTAAATGGATCAATTGCATGGTATGTGAATATCTCAACAATACTCATATTAAAAACGACAATTAAAAAATCCAAAGTTGTTGACTAAATTAAATTATTTCTATTTTTTGAAATTTTGTCTGACTTTGATCTTGACTAAGAAAACCCCTCCCCGATGAGAAGCAAATTTCCCTTCTGAGGGATGCGAATTTTGATGATTGTGAACATTAGAAACTTAGAGAAAATGAGCCCTGTTTTAAAATTAAATTTTTATATTATTTTATTAAAATTTTCACTTGCTATCACGCCTTTCAGGCCTGCTTTACTCTCCCCTGGCCCTGTTTAGGGAGGGTCTGCACTATACACTTGAGCTGCGAGGTCAGGAGGTTGAGTAGACCCCTGCTTCTGTGTGGGAAACCCCTTAGGCGTATGTATGTTCCAGTCTCTCCAGAGCTCCAGATAACAGCAGTGGGTGGAGACCCTGCCTGCTTGGGCCATGTAACCCTGAGAGGTCTCAGAACTTCTGTGGACTTCTCATCCTCTTTTCTATGATTACAGATGCTAAATCCTGTCCAGCTACTTCACAGGACCATGATGTAAAGTGAAACTTGTGTGTGAAAGCGATCGGAGCACTTTAAAACTGCTTTGTAACATATACCGAGTTGTAAGCAATGGTGCCAAAGTCCTCATCTTGCAGGCGAGTCACTAGGAAACCAGGCTGAGTTTCTGAACCACAGTGCAACAGAGTTGGGGCTAGAATCTGGGTCTTATTTGTATCCCTCTTCCTCCAGACGAAACTCCTGGTCACCCACAGGTTGTTCTCAGAAGACCATTCCCCTCTCCAAGCAAATTATAGGAACTGATTTCTTTGGCAATTCATTCATGTGGTTTTATAAATCGATTAGGTTTCAAAATATGTTGTAAATGTCCACATCTGCTATTATACTTTACAATATCAATTGTATCTGTCAAAGATTTATTCTGGGTCAGAAATTCTTATTTGACACTGGTGGACTGAAAAAGACCAAGAAAGCATCTTAACTAACCACCAAATTGTCCAATTATCAATCAGCAGATTTTTTAAAAATGTTTTTTGTTTGTTTTTCATTGCCCTAAGGAGAAAAACAAAAAGAAAAATGAGGTCAGGATCAAAGAAACCAATTTATACACAAAGTGCTTTGTGACTGTCAAATTTGTAAGGATAAATATGTCACTTAACCCATTTCCATTTTTAAAAAAAGTGCAGCTAGCTGTCAAGTTCATTTAATTTTACATAAACACACTCCTTGAGACTGAAGCAAATCTGACTAGTTTTGAATGTGAAAATAAAATGTAAAAACTGTTATTGAAGTAATTTCTAAATAAAACTTGTCTCTAATCCTAATGTAACAGAAATGTATATGATGATCAGTATTTAATCTTCCTTTCGTGTGGCAAACTTTGGGGGTATACTTAGGACAGCAATCTGTGAGTTATCCTGGGGTAAACACTGGTGGGTGTTCTTAGGGCAATTGGGAAATGGGTTAAAAGAAGGTCAAATTTGCTATCTTTCTATCTGTTGTAAATATATGTATTATGTAGGTATTCCTGAAATAAGAAAGAATTTCAGTAAAAAAAAAATAGAAGTATGAATTAATAGACTTCTTTGACCATGAGCATTGTTAATTTTTAGTATGGGCATTTATGAAGGTTTAAAATGTGTCTTGTCAAAGTTGCTGAACCCCAATCTGTCTTTACCAGTCCAAGCCAGAGCAAAAGAAAGAAGATCCTTCCACTCTTCTTCTTTGTGAGGAAGAATGTAAATAAACAAGTGAGCTCAGTGTGCAACATACATTCTAACCTAACTCCCCAACGAGCACACACACATTCCCACACACACACTCTGAGAAGGCACTGTGCCCTTCCTTCTTATGGATATGCCTTCTGCCAGAAACACTCTTATTTCATTCACTTCATTGGCTTACGCTTCACATGTCAGGGACTATGTTAGAGATTCAAAACCCAATTATACTCCCACAACTCAGAAGCCACCACTGATCCCTCCCTCAATGACCCTTACCCAGCCTCAGCTACACAAGTAAAATAAGAACCAACCCTGAATCTCCCTTAACACTACACATTTCACACCGCAGTTATTGCTTTATCTCCACCACGATGCCCATCTGTGGGCCTCTTGAGCACAAGGACCAGGCCTGGAATGACTGTCTTTGCACTCTAGGTACATTTCATTTTTTGACAGGGATGGAACACAGGCTCCATGGATACTTAGTGAGTGAATAAAATTGAAGAACTGAATGAGAAGGACTCAAGCTGAGGACAATGACACAAAGACCCTTCACTTTAGAAATCAGTTCCTGTTGGCAGAATGGAGTGCAGGCTTCCAAGGGGCCCCCTGCCAGGTTCTGTCACAAGCAGGACCATCATGTTCCCAGGGTCCCTTCCCTCCACAGGGTGCAAGCTCCTTCAGGCCAGAGGCCCAGCCTTACTCACCATGTAGCTGGGCCCACCCCAGTCAGTTGGGCAAGGTTAGAACCTGATCACTCAGTGTGAATTCCAACCTGCAAAAGGGTCATCTGGCACTCCACAGTGTCAGTCAATAAAGATCTGAGGCTGTATAATAGTTTTAAAGTTTATTTGCAATCAAAAGGATTCATATCCAAGAGACGCAGATTCAGAGAAAAACCTGAAATGTGCTCTGGAGGAGACAAAGAGAGCCAGAGCTTATAAAGGCAAAACCCAAAACCTGGAGCATAGTGAACTTTTCCTGTTGGCCACTTAACATGTGTGATGGCAAGTTCAAAAGGGATTGGTCAACTCTAGGTGATAAAACTCTGAGGTAAGTGTTGACATAGAAATGGGCATCGGAGGAGAGACAGATTCTCGAATGTACTTCTAGGGCAAGCACAAAAGTTCCAAAGTCCAAACCTCATCTGGGTGTCACTGCACCTAAGTCTCACTTCCCCAATGACCTCTCAACTCTATGTTAGGGCCCCTTGATGCTAATACTCAATTTTAGATATTTAGATACTTCACATCTGAGCTGGGGTCATGGTCTGAGTCAGTTTTGGAACCTGAAGGTTTAATGATTTGTATTTTATTCCTATTACTGCTGATTCACAAATTGCACACCTCCTTCCATGTGATTTGGGGGAGCAGGAGAACCTCCCCTTCTCTAGCCCTCTGAGAAGCCACAGGCCAGACAGGCCTCTACACCATGTCAGTCATAGACCTGTGTGATCCCAGAGCTCTGGTGAGCATAGGAAGAGTTGGTTCTTTAGGTCCCTGGTTTCTCTTCTTAGTCACAACCCTCTTCTCCTTCTTCTCTTCTATAACGTTTTCTTCTTTGCTCACCTGACAAAATTTGGAACAATCTCTCGCCCCCTCCAACCTCAGTCCATTTTCAAAAGCCCTCCCTCTCCATTTAGCCTCCCTGCTCCTCATCCTCAACTATCTGTGAATATATCTGGTTCAGAGGACTGTCCCTACAGCCAATCAGGGAGTGAGTGTCCCCAGTGACTATGTCTCCTTCATGGCCCACTTGGCCACCTGCTTTCTATGCCTCTTACCTGAGACACAGTCTTCAGTTTGGACTATAGAAATGGCCCAAATTGTGGTTATAATTTCAAAACACGCATGGTTCTACTTTTGAACATGCCTTCAGGTCTCTAGTATAATATATTATATTAATCAAATCTGAACATAGAGACCTAAAAATCCTTCCCCATTCTGCACTAATTCTGCCTCTTACAATTCATCCTATGGAAAACTTCTAAAATAAAAAGTTTCTTATGTTCAAAAATGTTCATTACAGTTTTATTTGTTACAAAAATGGTAATATAAGCAGTGTAAATACCTAACTATATAGCCCATTTTATTTATGAAGAGTTTGTAGTAACGTAAAGATCATGTGCATTATAATATTATGTTAAAAGTGAGATCCAAAATTGTCTGTTAACTACTTTCAAAAGAGTATAGTATATAATTGCACAGAAGAAAAGGAAACTATAAAAGATCCATTCCATTGCCCCTGTCAAAAGCCTCATGTATCTGTTCTGCAGGCCACCTCGCAACCCCAGAAGCAGGCCTGAGGGGTGCTGAGGGCATGAGCAGAATGTTAAAAAGGCCTGACCCACATGGCATGCACCAGGGAGCCTCTCCTCCCTGCTTCCCTGAATGGTTTCTAAAACAGGCTCCTTACTTTGCTGTCTGCATACATACAGTCATCCGTGTGACCATGCTGACCTTCTTGTCCAAACCAGTTTTCAGAAGCAGAATTGCTCTGGATTGGATTTAACTTCCCTGGAGTTGTCCCCTTTCTTGGTGTGAGTCCTTCCACTCTGAAGACATTCACTAAGAAGCAGACCTGTTCTCACAGAGCTCTCAGCTTGACAGAATAGAGATGCCCAAACTAACTAGCTTCTGTGGTGTCTTCCTGAGCTCCAGGAATTTACAAAACATTCATGCAAATGCAGACTGCTCAGCAGTTGGACATACAGTGCATACTTAATGACTTTTCACAACTGCACGGGAATCCAGTACTTGGGCACATCTTCAATTTAGTCTTTTATTGATGGGTATTTTGGTTCTTTCCAGTCCTTTGGCATTACAAACAAGGCCCTATGTCCTTGCATGCAATAGGCATCACTTTTTTGCAATACATCATATCAGATTGTTTTTCAGAAATAGTAAACTGAGATTTCTGCCAAGAAGAACAATTATACCCATTTTCCCAACATTAGCAGCACTTAGTTTTTTGGTACTAGGAAAGGCGCCTTTATGTGCATTCTCTAACTATAGGTGAGGTTGAACATCCTTTTATATAAATTTTAAGTCTTGGCATTTTCTCTGTAAGCCATCTATTTACCATATTTTCCCATTATTCTACTGTAAGATCACTTTTTTTTAATTTGTTGGAGCTTTGATATATTATGCAGAGTTTGCCACATGGAGCACAATGGGTATTTGCCACATCTGGATCACAAGCATGCTGAAATGTGTAGCTTTTGTCCTCAAGCATCCTAGAGGGAACTGAGGCATCATTTCCCTAGGCCTTGTTACTCAGACCGCACACAACCTCATTCATTTACCCCAGGATGCTGAACCCTTGTGATCCATTTTTATATGTGCCATGATCTGAAACCAGTCAGCAAGTGTCTATTACACGTAAGTCATTGGTATATAGATTGCCATTTGTGTTTACTCGGTCTGTTGTTTAATATTTGCCTTTGTTCATGGGATCAATTAACATTTGCATTTTTTTCTTTTTTTTTAATTTTTAATGTTAGACTTTTTGGGGTGACATCTGTTAGCAAGATTTACACAGGTTTCAGGGATACAATTCCACAGTGCATTGTCCACTTGTTGTATGATAAGTTCACCCCCTAATGTGACTTCTCTTTCCATCACCTTATATTTAGCTTCCCCCCCTCCTCTCAAACCCCCTCCCCTCTCTCCCCTCCCCTCCCCACTCGTCCCCAAACAAATATTGAACTATTGATTGTGTCCATGGTTTGGTTGTTTGTTTGTTCATTTCTTTTTTTCTTTGTTGCTTTCAGTTCTATATTCCGCATATGAGTGAAGTTATACAGTTTTTGGTTTTGTCTCTTGGCTTATTTCACTAAGCATGATGATTTCCAGGTCCATCCATTTTTTGCAAATGGAAATATTTCATCTTTTCTTATACCTGAGTAATATTCTATTGTGTATATGTACCACAGCTTCTTTATGCAGTCACCTGTCGCAGGGCACTTTGGTTGTTTCCATGTTTTGGCCACTGTGAACAGCGCTGCAATGAACATTGGGGTACATAAGTCTTTGCGGACTAAGGTTTCCAAGTTGTTTGGGTAGATCCCCAGAAGGGGGATTGCTGGGTCATATGGTACCTCCATTCCCAATTTTCTGAAGAACCTCCACACTGCGTTCCACAGTGGTTGTACCAGTTTGCACTCCCACCAGCAGTGTACCAGAGTTCCTTTTTCTCCACACCCTCTCCAGCACTTGTTATTCCTTGTCTTGTTGATAATAGCCATTCTCACAGGTGTGAGGTGATATCTCCTTGTGGTTTTGATTTGCATTTCCCTGATAGCTAGTGAGGATGAGCATTTTTTCATGTTTCCTGGCCATTTGTACTACTTTGTGGGAGAAGTGTCTGTTTAGTTCTTCTGCCCACTTTTTAATTGTTTTTTTGTTGTTGTTAAATTAGTTCTTTATATATTTTAGATATTAGACCCTTATCTGATGCGTTATTTGCAAATATTTTCTCCCACTCAGATGGCTGTCTCTTTGCGTTGCTGATGGTTTCTTTTGCTGTCCAGAAGTTTTTTAGTTGGATATAGTCCCATTCATTTATTTTTGCTTTTACTTCCCTTGCCTTTGAGGTCAGGTTCATGAAGTCTTCCTTGAGTCCTAGGTCTATAAGTTTAGTACCAATGTCTTCTTCTATACAGTTTATTGTTGCAGGTCTTATATGAAGATCTTTAATCCATTTTGAGTTAATTTTTGTATATGGAGAGAGTTCACAGCTCAGATTCATTCTTTTGCACATGTTTTTCCAGTTTTCCCAGCACCACCTACTAAAGAGGCTGTCTTTTCCCCATTGTATGTTTTTCACTCCTTTATTGAAAATTATTTGTCCATAAATTTATGGATTTATTTCTGGGTTTTCAGTTCTGTTCCATTGGTCTATATTTCTGTTTTTCGGCCAATACCAAGCTCTTTTGACTATTGCTGCTTTGTAATATAAATGAAGTCAAGTAGTGTAATGCCACCGCCCTTGTTCTTTTTATGTAGTATTGCTTTGGCAATTCAAGGTATTTTATGGTTCCATATAAATCTGATAATTCTTTTATCTATTTCACGAAAGTATGATTGTGGGATTTTGATGGGTATTGCATGAAATCTGTAGATTGCTTTGGGCAGAATGGCCATTTTAACAATATTAAGTTTTCCTATCCATGAACAGGGGATATTTTTCCATCTCTTAATATCTGTTTCAATGTCTTTCAAAAGTGTCTTGTAGTTTTCCATGTATAAATCTGTCATGATCTTTGTTAAGTTAATTCCCAGATATTTCATTCTTTTGGTTGTGATAGCAAAAGGAATTGACTCCCTCATTTCTTTTTCTGAGGATTCGTTGTTTGTTTAAAGGAATGCTGTTGATTTGTGTACATTGACTTTGTATCCTGCAACTTTACTGAATTCATTTATTGTTTCTAATAGTTTCCTGGTGGAATCTTTGGTATTTTTTATTTAAAGGATCATGTCATCTGCAAATAGTGACAATGTGACCTCCTCTTTCCCAATTTGGATACCTTTTATTCCTTTCTCTTGCCTGATTGCTGTGACTAGAACTTCCAATACTATATTAAATAACAGTGGTGACAGGGGGCATCCCTGTCTTGTTCCTGATTTTAGGGGAATAGGCTTCAGCTTTTCCCCATTCAGTATGATGTTAGCCGAGGGTTTGTCATATATGGCCTTTATTATGTTGAGATACTTTCCTTCTATACCTATTTCATTTAGTGTTTTGATCATAAATGGATGTTGTACCTTGTTGAAAGCTTTTTCTGCATCAATTGCTATGACCATATGATCTTTATCTTTTATTTTGTTTATGTGGTGTATCACATTGATTGATTTTCATATATTGAAACATCCTGGTGCTCCCGGGATGAATCCCACTTGATCATGATGTATGATCTTTTTGATGCATTGTTATATTCTGTTTGCTAATATTTTGTTTAGGATTTTTGCATCTGTGTTCATCAGAGATATTGGTCTATAGCTTTCTTTTCGTGTGTTGTCTTTACCAGGCATTGGTATTAGGGTAATGTTGGCCTCTAGAATGAGTTAGGAAGTGTTGCTTCCTCTTCAATTTTTTGGAAGTGTCTGAAAAGGATAGGCATTAATTCTTCTTTGAATGTTTGGTAGAACTCAGTGGTGAGACATCTGGTCCAGGGCTTTTGCCTTTAGGGAGATTATGGATAGTCATTTCAATCTCTTTGCTATTAATTGGTCTATTTAGATTATCCAGTTTTTCTTGGTTCAGTCTAGGTAGGCTATAAGTTTCTAGAAACTTGTCCATTTCTTCTAGGTTGTTAAATTTAGTGGCATAAAATTATTCAAATTGTTTTCTTATAATCCTTTGTATTTCTGTGGTATCAGTGGTAGTTTCTCCCCTTTCATTTCTAATTTTGGATATTTATGTCCTTTCCCTCTGTCCTTTGATTAGTCTAGCCAGGAGTTTGTCAATTTTGTTGACTTTCTCAAAGAACCAGCTCTTCGTAATATTAATTTTTTCTATTGTCTTGTTCTCTAATTGGTTTAGCTGTGCTTTAATTGTTATTATTTCTTTCCTTCTGCTGACTTTGGGTTTCGTCTGCTCTTATTTTTCTAGTTCTTTAAGATGGCATTACTTGTGATTTTTTTTGTTTCTTAAGATAGGCCTGTAGTGATATAAATTTCCCTCTTATTACCACTTTCGCTGTATCCTAATAATTCTGATGCATTGTATTTTCATTGTCATTAGTTTCTATGTATTTTTTAAACTCGTCTTTTATTTGTTCTTTTACCCAGTCATTTTTTAATAAGATGTTGTTTAACCTCCATGTATATGTGGTTTTTCCTGCTTTTCTTTTACAGTTGATCTCCAATTTCAAAGCTTTGTGGTCTGAGAATACACTTGATATGATTTCGATCTTCTTGAATTTGGTGAGGCTACTTTTGTGTCCCAGCATGTGGTGTCTTGGTGTAGGGCAGACACTAGATGGCTCTGGAGGCCAAGTTTTGAGAGAAGGGGGGGGTTGTTTATTTCTTATTTCTGGTCTCCTGCCACGTTTGGAGGCGGTGCATATCTATCCAGGGTCCCTCTGCTTCCTGAAGTTAGTTAGTTAGTTAGTTAGTTGGGGAGGCTGTAGGAGAGAGGAGAGGCCATCAAAAAGCTTACTGGGGTATCTCCACCTCCTGCCCTAAGCTAGGGAAGCTGGGTGATGCAGGCCAAGGCTGCTTTTGCTGGCTGGGGTGGATGCTATCAAATTCACCTTTCTTCCTGGGTCTGCTCCAGCAACCAACCGTTGGGGCAGAGTGTGCAGGCTTGCACTGCTTATAGGTACCAGGGGTGCACATGCAGGCACACGCACCACAAGTCCAAAGCTGTGGACCTGACCTCAGGTGGTATGAAGGCAACCAGCTCGCCTCTGCAGCAGGCCAGGTACAGGAACTGCAGTACAACCCTGTGTAGGAGCTGTGTGTGCCTGCACTTTGGTCGTGAGGGCTCCAGGAGCAGAGGTGTCCTCTCTGGGGTTCAGAATCCTCACTTGGCCCTCCTGCTACTCAAAAGTTCCAGAGGCTGGCTCCCAAACTCCATCCCCAACACGCCACTCCAAGGCCCGGCTCCCCCACAGTCTCCCACCATTCTGCCACTTTGCTGACTTCTACTCTTGTTCCTCTTGGTCTTCCCCCTCCCATGCACTGTGCTGCTCCCGGACAGTCAGCAGGGATTGGGTCCTATTGCAATCCTTCTCTGCTCCCTCCCTTCTCTCCCTCTCACACCCTTCTCTCCAACCTTCAGGTGTTTACTTGCAATGCATGGATTTCTCAGCTGCTGTTGTGTCACTCAGTGTCCTCTTTCTTGGCCGTATTTTCTGGGAGAAGCTTTAGGGACCTCCTCTCCAGTCACCATCTTGCCCTCCCTCTCTGCATTTTTGTATAATTACTTATATTTAGCTTTTCTTATGGCCTTTAATATTCCTGTCTAATTGTTTAATTTCATATAGGTTCCACAAGGGCAGACATTTTTGTTTGTTCTGTTGATTGTTATATTCTTAGTTCCTAGAACAGCATCTGGCACATAGTAGATGTGCAATAAACATTAGTTAAACTAATGGATTAATTACAAGGTAGTGTGGGAAGGGCAATGTAATGGAGGCATATATATTGTGTCTGTGTGTGTTTCCTTTAAGAAGTAAGGTTTAATTTAATTAAGAATGGTGAATGGTGTGTGTTCTTCTCAGTCACTCCAATGCAGCTTCTCTTCCTCTTTGCAACTCACATGGCACCCTAACTCAGTGCCTTCCTTCTCTGTACTAAAGGATCAGGGAGGAAGACACTGGGGCTCATTAGGGTTCTAGGAGCCAATTCCCAATGGGCCCTCTCTGCAGGTCCTTCCATTGATACTAAAGAGGATCCTGTTTGCAGCTACAAGCTTCTTCCAGAACTAGCTGTCCCTGATTGACACAGCATTAGATTAACTATCTGGGCCCTGATTTCCTCAGCCATGTCCAGTATCAGGACTCCTAATGCTACAGAGAAAGTATTGGCAAACAAGACTCAGAGAAGACCTGGTGTGGGTGGTTGTGCAGAGCAGCAACACAGACAGTGAAAAGGAGGCAGGTGTAAGCTCAGATCATGCCTCTGCTTGTTACTGGTGCATGATCTTGTACTTTAATTTTTCTGGACTCAGGGATCTGGTATGTGAAAAGGTAACAACAATACCTACTGTGGCATTGTGATAATTACAGGCTGTTAAGTGTCTGAACCATTTAGGTAATCAATAATAGTTGTTATTGCAACAGCAGCATTTCCATAGAAGCTACTCTCCACTACTTTTGCACAAAGCATCCTTTGACAAGACTTTATACATTTGCAAACTGCCTCCTGCCATGTTTCCATTGCCAGTGCAGGGCTACTGATAACACCAGATATGTTATCACAAATTATCATTCGGTGTCCTCTCCATGTTCAAAGAATGCTGCAATCTGCTTACAGGGCATTTTCAGGGTGAGGAAGCTGCAATGCAAGGGACACTTCAGGGGGCAGATTGCACTAGGACTGGCCATCAAGGGCCTTGCCCCAATTTGGAAGCTGTGTCTACTCTTACGAAGATGCTAAATAAGAATCACAGAGTACTCAATAAAGAGACTTGTGTGTAGGGGGAAAGATCATCACTGCTCATGTTCCATCAGCTTTTGTTGGTGTCCCATCATCATTTACAGTGCCCCTGGAAGTCTCCAATCCATGCCAGTTTAAACATGCTTTCTGTTCTTCATAGTACTAGTCATTCATCAGGTCCCAGCTCTCATGCCATTTTTCCACCTTCACTGTTCAATACCCCACCACTGACCTTCATGGCTTTATACTTTTACAACACAGATAGTGATTCATCTCACAATGAAACTTGGTATTCCAGATGGTTGACTAAGTATACACATTGATCTTGTTTTCTCTAAGACCCTAAAATTACAGCAGAAGCATAAACAGAAATAAATCTATACTAAAGCATGGGACCATGAGAAGGCAGTCATCAGTAAGCAAAAGACATCCAATATATTGCTGGATGATAACAGAAAAAGAATGGAAGCATTTAATACCTGCTCAGAGTGATGGGAACTATGGCTCAGATTCTGGAGAGAAATAAGGTCAGAATTAGCAAGATAGAAAGGCCGAATAAGTAGGATAGAAACCAGGGAAATAATGGGAAGCAGGCAACATTCAACCTGACATTGAATCTCTGGAAAAAAACAAAACAAAAGAAAATACTGAACAATTGATAGGGGCTGAAGCTTCTATTGAGACTGTTGGAGCCAGAGATTAAGCCTACTATTCTAGTCATAAGGCAGGGCCTGGGGTGGGTGGGGGCGAATGACAAATCGTCTTCTCCATTCACCTCAAATCAAATCCTGACAGAAACAAGCACAATGATATATATGAATCCACTTGCCTCACCAGAAAAAAAAAAATAAAATAAAGACCTATCCACCATTGAAGTTGGTTAAGAAGATAGAAGAAATCTTGAAATTTTCAATTTTTATTTTTAAAAACGTTAATAAAATATTATATTTAATTTTAAAAAGAATTAGTTGCTATTTTAAAAAGAAGAGGAAAGAAAATAAATGACTGCCAAAAATGTTTAGTTAGAATGCCTAAAAATTAACATTGAAGAAATTTTCTAGGTCATGGAGTTAAAGGAGATGAGAGAAAAGAGACATCAAGTTTCAAAGCAAATGTTCTAGGAAAGAGAGCATAAAATGAAGGTGACAAAATATTAAAGAAATAATAGAATAACTTCCCAGGCATACACCATCAAATTGACAAGGTGCATCATGAACTGAAAGGAATAAAGGAAAAATAATTTCCACCTCAACACATTTTTATGAAACTACAAAATAACAAGAATAGCATATCAAAATACCTCAAAAGGAAGGGGTAAAAAGTTCCTTAAAAACACTTGCATTTTAGCGCTTCACAGTTTAGTGATATCAGACTTTTCTTTAGCAAAAGGTGCAATAGTGCAATCGTATCAGATTCTAAAGGAAATTATTTAGATCTTAAGAGTTGATGTTAAATCAAAACTCAAACTATTGATTAAATAGGAAGGCAAAATAAACATAGTTTCAAACATAAAGAGGTTCAGAAAATTTTTCTCATATATTTTCTTCTGAATCAATTACTTAAAATCCTCCAACAACAACAACAAAAAAGGAATGGAACTCAAAATACAGGAAAACTTGGGGTATAATAACAGAAGTTCAATGAAAAGAAATTGTAGGTTTCCAGCAGATCCATGTTGAAATGTGGTGTGGTGGGCTCTCAGATGAAAATCACTGAGAAAAACTGAATGTACCCCACTCAATAATTACATAAGAAGAAGCAATATGATAGATTTCTCCTTTATAAACACATACCAACCATATGCACTTAAACTATTTTAAACAACTAAATAAGATGGCAAAGCAACTCAAGAGGAGGAAATTGGAAGAGGGGGAGGTAAAAGAAATAAAACTTAAGCTGAAACTCTAACATGTTATTTCTTTTCTTGTTTGTTTGTTTTAATCCAAAGCAAAAGAAAACATTCAGTTGCTTCTGAGGATAGAACTGACAGTGGGAAAGGATGAGGCAGAGTAGGAGCCAGGTTGTTCCTTTTCATTAGAAGACCCTATGCACCACTGGTTTCCTTCTTATGCATACATGTTATGTAGATAAATGATTTAAAGTTAAATTATGTATTTTATTTTATTAACAGTCCAGCTATTCCAATTGAGTTGTTCTTGGTGTTTGGGAGAAATTTCTTTTCACACCCCTCACCCCGATAATGTTAGTCAGTCCTGGAACTGACACTGAGTAACATGCAGTAATGGATTGCTCTGTTGGGAAGACCTCTTGATCCAACCCCTTGCATGTGAGTGGATAACTGGTACACACCTCTTCCTTAGCACTGACTTATGGGTGTGGGTCACTTCCACGGAGAGCTCTAAGAGGATCAGGGTGGGGCTGAGACTCCTTGTTTCCCACAGCATTTGAACTGAACACAAAAGAACACTTTCTCAGAGTTCTAAGTCTCCAGATTAGGAAGCAGTTGAAAGATTATCAAATTCTTAAATTTCCGCTCTGATCAATGGTAAATTAGCAAAGGATATGAAAGTAGGCCTCAAAATAATTTCCCTGGAGACTACTAATCTAGGCATATTTCACAATCCTACTCCTACTCAGGAAAGCCAATACCCAGGGACACAATGGGACCAAGGCAGGGATGGGAGGACTGGAGGGCTTCATTTCCTCTCCCCTCCCAGAAGTCCTATTCATTCTCAAAACCTCAGATATCTTTCTCTTTATAATCCACATTGAATACAGAACAAAAAGACTGTATTGAATTCTCATTCCATTTAACCTATTTTTGCATATAGCTTAAACAGCAATAAAACACATACACTCAAATATATTATGCAATACAATTATTCATTAGGAAGTCTGCAACATGGGCAGCTGGGTTCACCTCTGATTAAAGTCTCTCTCTTACCATCTCTCAGCATGTACTTGAACTTGAAATTTTATCTTTAGCCAAGAAGGGATCCCTGCTGTGATGACAATCATCTGAACTCTGAGATGCACGTCTGCTGATTTGTGGAGGTGAAAATGCTCCCAGCACACACGCACGTGTTCGGCCATGGCACCACAAACGTGTGCAACAGCAAGTGAACAGAGGCGACACTGCACCCCACAGACTAGTCACAGCGTAACTAGACTTAGAGCAGTAAACCAAGTAGTGAAAGAAGTCAATAATCAAAGTTTATAATCCACATAAAACACAGAACAAAAAGACTGACCATTTTAATATTTGAGATGCTATTTGGGAAAGAAGGAGTGAGAAATCAGATTTCATAACTGTCCTATTGAATGTTACATGGGGGCTGTCTGGAAAGTAACCAGCCATATAATATCAAAAATAGGCATTTATGGCTGGATTCTTTTTTTCTGGACAGCCCTCATATAATATTTAAGTTATTTCCTCCCAAAGAATAAAAATTAGATTAACTGAGAAATTATTAAATATAAGAGAGACATTTTTAGAAGTGCATATTGCTAGGATGTCAACTTTGAAACAAAACATGCCTGTTATTCCTCTTCCAATTTCCAAGCTTTGAGATTGGTTTAAATGACCTGAGACCAAAAAAGGAATTACTAAAAAACAACTTAGCGTTTTCAACTGGTTATATTTTAAACATTTTAAATTTCAAATAATGTAAAACAGAAATAAATCAGATGCTGAAACTGATGTAAAACTATTCATCATATTAAAATGTTTCTAATGTTTGCCATTGTCAAGATACCCTAATTGTTCTCACTGATAACTTTTACAACACAGATTCATTAAATGAGTATATAGTTAATACTGCTTTTATTCATTCTTTTACGTATTGATGTTCTGTGACAGATTTTGCCTGAAGACAAACGTAGCTTTACTTGGCATCAGTCAATACTAGGTGAAATCCAGGCCCTGTCACTTCAGAAAAAGAAATGAACTTGAAGAAATTGGATGACTTTATTAATTTCCATAACCTCACTGTAAAAATGGAACACTAAAGCTTCCTTGAGCATTGCTGTGAAAGTTAGAAACCCTGTCTGAGGATCCTGGGATACCAAGGCCTCCATGGCAGCTGAGTGTTCATCTCTGCCTGACCCCAGCTCCAGCTCACCTGTCTCAGCCAGTCTCAGCTGTCTCCACGGTAAGGGGTCCACAGCTCCCCACAACCTTGCAGCACTGTTGTGTGGACAAAGGACAGAGGCCCCCAAATACACAACCCCATTGCCTTGTTCTTGGTAGGTACACTACAAATATTACTCGGTTCCTCTGTGCACAAGTGTCTACCTTCTCTTATTTCCTTCTTAGTATGTTCCCATGAAAAGAAACTTTGGGCCTCAATGCTCACCCCTGTGCAAGCACGCCTCTAAAATCACAACTTTTCGATTCCATCTGCTTCCCCCACAGTATAAGGTGTAGTTTCCACAGTATGGAGCATCCATCCACTTCCAAGCACTTCTCAAGCCAAAAAGTCAGAATGACACAGAATATTATTATTATTATTATTACCCAACCTCAAGATTAGTGATTAGTGAAACACAAATAAGGCTCGCCAATCTCCAAATAGCAGTACGCTGAGAACCAGAAGAGTAGTTTCCACTGAGGCAGAAAAGTTCTTCTGATACTTACTGAGAAAGTATAGGCTTTCGAAGACATATTTCACCACCACAAAAACTAGAACTCCATATTTTAAAAACCAGATGAATAGTATGTAATTTAAGTCATATCAGAAAAAAATGTCTTCCACTCACTTATTATGTAATTCACTCCTCAGCGCCAACCCCTTGACATGATATGTGAGTGACAGATTAAAAGGAGCTGGGAACTCATATGCTTGATTTATTTGAAAAGGAATAAAAAATTTACATGGCCCCATTGGATAAAAAGGCATTTATTATTTTTAGAATCTCTTTGGTTTAAGGGAGTTGTGCTGCCATCTCTCAATAAAATCTTAAAAAATAGGTCAAGTCCCCAAACTCTCTTAACTCCTGCCCATCCTGAAATAAGAAACAAAAAAAAAAATTTCTATGTTCTGTCCCCTTTCCTCTGGTCACATCAAAATTATCACGTAGAGTGGGAAACAACCACAGTCGCCTACCTTCCTGTATAGGCATGCAGAAGGTAGGTCATGTCACGATGCTGCTGGTTAACTTACTGGAGTGAAGGGAGTCACAGCCCCAAAGTGTTACTCTCTCCTTGTGTTCTGAACCAAAGTCACATTATTGGGAAGGAAATGGGTCAATGGCAGTGATATAAAGGTGGAAAGAGTGTTCTGCTTCATGGTGAGTGAAAATAAGACTTAATGGCAGTGCTGGAGACCAAAGTGGGGGAAAGAGGGGACAGGCTAGAGAGACCTGCCAGTCCCAGCATGACAAAGCATAGACGTCACGTGAGGACACTTGCAGGGATCCTGTAGGTAGATGGTGGGGAGCCCAGGGCGTCCTTCTTCTCCAGGTTAGGAAAGTGTCCTGCCTAACATGATGACAGCAGGACCTGGCAGTCATCACCTTAGGAGGGAGAAGTATGTGTCACTACGGCTAGCTCTTCCTGCAGCACATCCTCCTAGCTTTGTACCTACAAAGTATGCACTGTCCTGGGAGGAGAGGTCTCTGTCAAAAATGACTGCTGAGAGGTTTCAGCCCAAGCCTTCCTCCAAGAACAGTCCCTCTATTTATAAACCTATTTTAGCCTATAAGACTGACCCATATTACATGCCAGTTCTACAGCATTCATTTGTGTTAAGTAGGAGATGGATGTCAGCAGCTAACATGTCCAGTTGTAAAAGCACATTATGGCTGATGTACCTGAAGTGTAAGAGGTCAGAGGCCATCTGCCCAGCCCCAAGCCCCAACTCCAACTCCCTTTATTGTGTGGCTTTAGAGCAAGTACTCACTTCTTAGCTCTCAGTTCCTCACTCTAAAATGTGAATAACAGTCACATCTACCCTATAGTACTGTTTCCAAGGATCAAATGAGCCAAACCTGTAAGACACTAGCGTATGTTAGCTGTTGCGAATAACTTACTCTTTCCAGTAAAACTTGATGTTCACGAAGATGAGGATGATTCTTTGTTTCACAGGCAGGAATGAGACTTCCAATGGTTGATGGTGGAATAGATGGAAGGTGTTGGCTTTGATGCCAGGCACAGTTTCAGGTCTATGTTATCTTGAAAACAATGTGGCCCTAGGCAAGTGCCTCAACCTGGCTGAGCCTTGGCTCTCTCATTCATAAGATAGTAATACTTGCATAGTAATACCTGTGGATTCATAACCCAACTGCACAGCACTTACTTTAGCCTCCGATGCCTTCATTTCTCACCTGGAAAATGGAACAATAATAGTACCAATCTCGCTTTCAGGGTAGAACCTTTCAGAGAAGACAATGTGATTCACCACATTGCTTTCCACAATTGGTATGATAGTGGGAGTTCCTAGCAAGATAATGACTCCAAAAATGAGAAAACATACCTGATGATATGTTTTGGATCTGCAGCATGAGAAAGAAATAAACCTTGCTTACATTAACCTAATAAAATTTGAAATTGTTCATTAGTACTGCAAAATCTATGCTGTCCTAACTAATTCAGATATTATCAGTGTGTGGATGGTGTTTAAACTCATGGGCATTGATTAGATCAGCTAAGACATGAACATAAGTAGAAAAGAGAAGAAAGATAAAGAGAAGAGAAAGGAAAGGAAGGGGAAGAAAAGGGAATAGAATAGAAGGGGAAGGAAGGGAGAGCAGGGGCAAAGTGAAGATAGGAGGAGAGAAGAGAGACACAGAGAGGAGATCCTGGAACATCCCAATACTGAGAAATCTAGAAGAGAAGAATGCTGAAAATGAACTGGGGTGTGTGTGTGTGTGTGTGTGTTTGTGTGTGTGTCTGACTGATGTGTGTGTGTGCGTGTGTGTGTGTGCGTGTGTGTGTGTGTGTGTGTGTGTGTGTGTGTGTATTAAGTGGGAATGATGTTATGGAAGGGAAGAAAATGAAGAATTTAGAGAAGGAAGATCGGTTAGGTAGGATTCTGCTAGAAGTAAAATAAGTTCAACAAAAACAATATTCTTTAAATTTGGGATATAGAATATGGAGATCATTATTGACCTTGGCATTTTTTGGTGGGCAATTTGTAGAAATCAATAAAATATTAAATGCTCCTGTCTTTTAACCAATAATTCAATTATTTTCCATCTATTTCAGAAAAATGCTCTCCAAACTTTACAGAGATTTATTGACAAGCTAGTTTATTGCTGCATGGCTTTAGATAGAAAGTTTTCAGTTGGAGTATAAGAATAGAAGTCCTACTAGAATAACCTGAAAAACAAATCTGGGAGGTGATAAAGTGCAAGGCACTCCTGTGGTGATTATAATGTTTGGCCAGGCGTGCTAACCATCAGCCTACATGATGACTTTTCTTGTTAGCTATTCATGTTTACCTTCTTCTCTAATTCATTTTCATGACTTTCTAGGCTTCAATCTGGTTTCCTGGTTTCTGGATTCCCACCTGGATTCTAGCCCTCACCTCTTTCATCTTCTTGGGTATTTAGTCCTGGCTTCCTCCCTCTGCCATCACTGCCCTTTTTGATGTGAAACTGTTCACTTTCAGCCCCAGTTGTTCATGATGGTTCCTGGGCACGGTTGGTTATGATGGTTCCTGGCCAAATCATAACCACTGCCATCCAAGGCTCAGAAGATGTCTGATGGTCAGAGAAATTAGGCAAAAAAATATATATTAAATGCATTCAAATTGAAAAACAAGGAGTAAAATTGCCTTTGTATGCAGATATTACATATAGAAAACCCTAAGGACGACATCAAAAAACTGTTAAAACTACTGTTATGTACTACATAACAATGTTATGGTCACTGACAGGTCACATATATGATGGTAGTTCCACAAGATTGTAATGGAGCATCAGACATGGAAAAACTTCTAATGACCTAGATTGAAGACCAGACACAGAACAATATCCCTCTCAGCACAATGACAATGATCACCAAAGCAAAAAGTTTATTTTACTATGTTGACAGAAAAGACTGGACACAGCTACAGTGTTGAATTTCCTATTACCTCTGGGTTTGTTAAATAGATGAAGAGGCTCATCATACTCTCCACCTGCCTTTTATGGAGCCAGAGAAGTGGACTAGGGAGGAAGGGAGCCCAAAACCCAGACTCCCACCCACCTATATCCACCCCTACACACATGGACAAGAATACACACTCACATCCACAAACTCCTTTTCCTTCATTTCTCTATCTTTTTTCCCAGTCCTGCTTCTCTCTCTCTCCCCGCCCCTACTCCCCTCTCTCTCCCACCACTTCCTTCCTTCCTTTTTCTCCATATGCTTCCTCTCTCTCTCCTCCCCATCTCCCTTTTATTATTTCTCGTCTCTGGGGTGCTTTCAGTATCTGCTTTCCCCTTATTTCTCCTTCTCTTCCTTCCCTCTCTCCCTTTCTGATATCTACTCTTCCTGTGATGGCACCTACTTTCACATCCTTACCCCTGCCCCACAATTGCATGTGCGTGCATGCATGCACATGCGCGCGCACACACACACACACACACACACACACACACACTTTATCTTATTTTTATTGTAAAAGTTACTGGGGTGACATTTGTTAGCAAGAATTACATAGGTTCCAGGTGTACAATTCCACAATGGATCATCAACTTGTTGTATAAGTTCACCACCCAGTGTGAGTTCTTTCCATCACCATATATTTAGCTCCCCCTCCCTCCTTTCCCACCCTCTCACCCTTCTCCCAACCCTTCCCCACTTGTCCCCAAATAAACATTAAACTATTGATTGTGCCCATGGGTTTTTGTTTGTTTGTTTGTTTTTTCTTTGTTGCTTTCAGTTTTATATTCCACATATGAATTAAGTCACGCAGTTTTTGTTTTTTTCTGGCTGGCTTAGTTTGCTCAGCGTGATGATCTCCAGGTCCATTCATTTTGTTGCAAATGGCAATATTTCATCTTTTCTTACAGCTGAGTAATATTCCATTGTGTATATGTACCACATCTTCCTTATCCAGTCATCCTTCGCAGGGCACTTTGGTTGTTTCCTTGTTTTGGCCACTGTGAACAGCACTTCAATGAATATGGGGTACGTAAGTCTTTGTAGACAAAGGTTTTCAAGTTTTGGGGTAGATCCCCAGAAGGGGGATTGCTGGGTCATATGGTAACTCCATTCCCAATTTTCTGAGGAACCTCCACACCATCTTCCACAGTGGTTGTACCAGTTTGCACTCCCACCAGCAGTGTACCAGAGTCCCTTTTTCTCCACATCCTCTCCAGCACTTGTTATTCCTTGTCTTGTTGATAATAGCCATTCTCACAGGTGTGAGGTGGTATCTCATTGTGGTTTTGATTTGCATTTCCCTGATAGCTAATGAGAATGAGCATTTTTTCATATGTCTGATGGCCATTTGTATTTCTTCATGGAAGAAGTGTCTGTTTAGTTCTTCTGCCCACTTTTTAATTGGGTTGTTTGTTCTTTTCTTATTAAATAGTATTAGTTCTTTATAAATTTTTATATTAGACCCTTACCAGATGCATTGTTTGCAAATATTTTCTCTCATTCAGTTGGCTGTCTCCTTGCTTTGTTGATAGTTTCTTTTGCTGTGCAGAAGTTTTTTAGTTTGATACAGTCCCATTCATTTATTTTTGCTTTTCATTCCCTTGCCTTTGATGTCAGGTTCATGAAGTCTTCCATGAGTCCTAAGTCTATAAGTTTAGTACCAATGTTTTCTTCTATACAGTTTATTATTTTGGGTCTTATATGAAGGTCTTCAATTCATTTTGAGTTAATTTTTGTATATGGAGAGAGTTCACAGCTCAGGTTTATTCTTTTGCATATATTTTTCCAGCTTTCCAAGCACTACCTACTGAAGAGACTGTCTTTTCCCCATTGCATATTTTTGGCTCCTTTATCAAAAATTATTTGTCCATAAATTTATGGACTTATTTCTGAATTTTCAGTTCTGTTCCATTGGTCTATGTTTCTGTTTCTCTGCCAATACCAAGCCATTTTGATTAATGATGCTTAGTAATAGAAATTGAAAATGGGGAGATGTAATACCACCAGCTTTATTCTTTTTATGTATTATTGCCTTGGCAATTTGAGGTCCTTTATGGTTCCATATAAATCTGATAATTCTTTTATCTATTTCACAAAATTATAATTGTGGGGTTTTGATAGGTATTGCATTAAATCTGTAGATTGTTTGGGCAAAATGACCATTTTAACAATGTTAAATCTTCCTATCCATGAACAGGGGATATCTTTCCATTTCTTTGTGTCTACTTCAATTTCTTTCAAAAGTGTCTTATACTTCTCCATGGATAAGTCTGTCACATTCTTTGTTAAGTTAATTCCCAGGTATTTCATTCTTTTTGTTGTGATAGCAAAAGAAATTGACTCCCTTGTTTCTTTTTCTAAGGCTTCATTGTTTGTATAAAAGAATGCTGTTGATTTTTGTATATTGATTTCATATCCTGTGACTTTATTGTATTTATTTATTGTTTCTAATAGTTTCCTTGTAGAATCTTTAGAATTTTCTATATAAAGAATTATGTCATCTGCAAAGTGTGACAATTTCACCTCTTCTTTTGCAATTTAGATGCCTTTTAGTTCTTTTTCTTGCCCGATTGCTATGGCTAGAACTTCCAGTATTATATTGAATAGCAGTGGTGACAGGGGGCATCCCTGTCTTGTTCCTGATTTTATGGGGAAAAGGCTTCAGCTTTTCCCTATTCAGTATGATGTTACCTGAGGGTTTGTCATATACGGCCTTTATTATGTCGAGATACTTTCTTTCTATACCTATTTTATTCAGTGTTTTGATCATAAATGGATGTTGTATCTTGTCAAAAGCTTTTTCTGCATCAATTGTTATGACCATATGGTCTTTATCTTTTATTTTGTTAAGGTGGTGTATCACATTGATTGATTTTTTGTACGTTTAACCATCCTGATGCTCCTGGGATCAAGCCCATTTGATCATGATGTATAATATTTTTGATGCATTGTTGTATTCTATTTGCTAATATTTTGTTTAGGATTTTTGCATCTGTGTTCATCAGAGATATTGGTCTTTAGTTTTGTGTGTGTGTGTGTTATCTTTACAAGGCTTTGGTACTAGTGTAATGTTTGCCTCATAGAATGAGTTAGGAATTGTTGCTTCCTCTTCAATTTTTTGCAAGAGTCTGAGGAGGATAGGCATTAATTCCTCTTTGAATGTTTGGTAGAACTGATTGGTGAGACCATCTTATCTGGGACTTTTGCCTTTAGGGGGATTATGGACAGTCACTTCAATCTCTTTGCTATTGATTGGTCTATTTAGATTATTCAGTTCTTCTTGCTTCAATCGAGGTAGGCTATAAGTGTCTAGAAACTTGTCCATCTCTTCTAGGTTGTTAAGTTTAGTGGCATAAAGCCCTTAATAATATTTTCTTATACTCCTTTGTATTTCTGTGGTATCAGTGGTAATTCCTCCCCTTCATTTCTAATTTTGGATATTTGTGTCCTTTCCTTTTGTCCTTGATTAGTCTAGCCAGAGGTTTGCCAATTTTGTTGACTTTCTCAAAGAACCAGCTCTTTGTAATATTAATTTTTTCTATTGTCCTTCTGTTCTCTAATTGGTTTAGCTCTGCTTTAATTTTTATTGTTTCTTTTCTTCTGCTGACTTTGGGTTTTAACTGCTCTTCTTTTACTAGTTCTTTAAGATGGGATGCTAAGGTGTTTACTTGTGATTTTTCTTGCTTCTTAAGATAGGTCTGTAATTATATAAATTTTCCTCTTATTACTGCTTTCTCTGTGTCCTAATAATTTTGATATGTTGTATTTTCATTGTCATTAGTTTCTATATATTTTTAACTCTTCTTTTACTTGTGTTTTTATCCAGTTATTTTTCAATACGATGTTGCTTAATCTTCATGTATTTGTGGTTTTTCTTTTTTTTTTAATTCATTTTTACTGTTAGACTTTTTGGGGTGACATCTGTTAGCAAGATTTACATAGGTTTCAGGCATACAATTCCACAGTGCATTATCAACTTGTTGTATAATAATTTCTCCACCTATTGTGACTTCTCTTTCCATCACCCTATATCTAGCTTCCCCTCCCTCCTCTCCCACCCCCTCCCATTTCTCCCCTCCCTATCCCACTCATCCCCAAATCACATTAAACTATTGATTGTGTCCATGGGTTAGTTGTTTGTTTGTTCATTTCTTTTTTCTTTGTTGCTTACAGTTTTTATATTCCGCATATAAGTGATGTCGTGCAGTTCTTTGTTTTTTTCTGTCTGGCTTATTTCACTAAGCATGATGATCTCCAGGTCTATCCATTTTGTTGCAAATGGCAATATTTCATCTTTTCTTATAGCTGAGTAATATTCCATTGTGTACATGTACCACAGCTTCTTTATCCAGTCATTTGTCACAGGGCACTTTGGTTGTTTCTAGGTTTTGGCCACTGTGAACAGCGCTGCGATGAACATTGGGGTACATAGGTCTTAGCAGAAAAAGGTTTTCAACTTTTTTTTGATAGATCCCCAGAAGGGGAATTGCTGGATCGTATGGTAGCTCCATCCCTAATTTTCTGAGGAACCTCCACACTGTCTTCTACAGTGGTTGTACCAATTTGCATTCCCACCAACAGTGTACCAGAGTTCCTTTTTCTCCACATCCTCTCCAACACTTCTTATTCCTTGTCTTGTTGATAACAGCCATTTTAACAGGTGTGAGGTGTTATCTCATTGTGGTTTTGATTTGCATTTCCCTCATAGCTAATAAGGATGAGCATTTTTTCATACATCTGCTGGCCATTTGTATTTCTTGGTGGGATATGTTTCTATTTAGTTCTTCTGCCCATTTTTTAATTGGGTTGTTTGCTTTTTTGTGGTTAAGTCTTATTAGTTCTTTATATGTTTTAGATATTAGACCCTTATATGTTGCGTTATTTGCAAATATTTTCTCTCATTCAGTTGGCTGTCTCTTTGCTTTGTTGATGGTTTCTTTTGCTGTGCAGAAGCTTTTTAGTTGGATATAGTCCCATTGATTTAATTTTGCTTTTACTTCCCTTGCCTTTAAGGTAAGGTTCATGAAGTATTCCTTGATCCCTAGGTCTATGAGTTTACTGCCGATGTTTTCTTCTTTACAGTTTATTGTTACAGGTCTGATATAAAGGTCTTTAATCTATTTTGAATTAATTTTTATATATGGAGAGAGTTCACAGCTCAGGTTCATTCTTTTGCATATGTTTTTCCGGTCTTCCCAGCACCATCTACTAAAGAGGCTGTCTTTTCCCCATTGTATGTTTTTTGGACCTTTATCGAAAATTATTAGTCCATAAATTTGTGGGTTTATTCCTGGGTTTTCAGTTCTAGTCCATTGGTCTATATTTCTATTTTTCTGACAATACCAATCTGTTTTGACTATTGATGCTTTGTAATATAAATTGAAGTTAGGAAATGTAATGCCACCAGCCTTATTTTTTTTATGTACTATTGCTTTGGCAATTCAAGGTCTTTTTTGGTTCCATATAAATCTAATAATTCTTTTATCTATTTCATGAAAGTATGATTGTGGGATTTTAATGGATAGTGCATTAAATCTGTAGGTTGCTTTAGGCAGAATGGCCATTTTAACAATGTTAAGTCTTCCTATCCATGAACAGTCTGTTCCAATTTCTTTCAAAAGTGTCTTATAGTTTTCTGTGTATAAATCTGTCGTGTTCTTTGTTAATTCAATTCCCAGGTAATTCATTTTGTTGTTGTTGTTGTGATAGCAAAAGGAATTGACTCCCTCATTTCTTTTTCTGAGGATTCGTTGTTTGTATATGGGAATGCTGTTGATTTTTGTACATTAATTTTGTATCCTGTGACTTTACTGTATTCATTTATTGTTTCCAATAGTTTTCTGGTGGAATTTTTGGAATTTTTTATATAAAGGATTGTGTCATCTGCAAGTAGTGACAATTTGACCTCTTCTTTCCCAATTTGGATACATTTTATCCCTTTCTCTTGCCTGATAGCTGTGGTTAGAACTTCCAGTAATATATTAAATAGCAGTGGTGACAGGGGACATCCTTGTCTTGTTCCTGATTTTAGTGGAATAGGCTTCAACTTTTCCCTATTCAGTATGATGTTAGCTGAGGGTCTCTCACATATGGCCTTTATTATATTGAGATACTTTCCTTCTACACCTATTTTATTTAGTGTTTTGATCATAAATGGATGTTGTATCTTGTCAAAGGCTTTTTCCACATCAATTGAAATGACCATATGGTCATTATCTTTTATTTTGTTTATGTGGTGTATCACATTGATTGATTTTCGTATGTGGAACCATCCTTGTGCTCCCAGAATGAATCCCATTTGATCATGATGTATAATCTTTTTGATGCATTGTTGTATTCTATTTGCTAATATTTTGTTTAGGATTTTTGCATCTGTGTTCATCAGAGATATTGGTCTATAGTTTCCTTTTTTGTGTTGTCTTTGCCAGACTTCGGTATTAGGATAATGTTGGCCTCATACAATGAGTTAGGAAGTATTGCTTCCTCTTCAATTTTTTGGAAGAGTCTGAGGAGGATAGGCGTTAATTCTTCTTTGAATGCTTTGTAGAACTCGTTGTTGAAACCATCTGGTCCAGGGCTTTTGCCTTTAGGGAGATTATGGATAGTTATTTCAATGTCTTTGCTATTGATTGGATACTTAGATTATCCAGTTCTTCTTGGTTCAGTCTAGGTAGACTATAAGTTTGTAGAAACTTGTCCATTTCTTTTAAGTTTTTAAATTTAGTGGCAAAAAGTTCTTCATAACTTTTTCTTATAATCCTTTGTATTTCTGTAGTATCAGTGGTAATTCCTCCCCTTTCATTTCTAATTTTGGATATTTGTGTCCTTTCCTTTCGTCCTTTGATTAGTCTAGCCAGGAGTTTGTCAATTTTGTTGACTTTCTCAAAGAACCAGCTCTTCGTAATATTAATTTTTTCTACTGTCCTTCTGTTCTCTAATTGGTTTAGCTCTGCTTTCATTTTTATTATTTCTTTCCTTCTGCTGACTTTGGGTTTCGTCTGCTCTTCTTTTTCTAGTTCTTTAAGATGGGATGCTAAGATGCTTGCTTGTGATTTTTCTTGTTTCTTAAGATAGGCCTGTAATGATATAAATTTCGCTCTTATTACTGCTTTCTCTGTGTCCCAATAATTCTGATACGTTGTATTTTCATTGTCATTAGTTTCTATATATATGTAATCTCATATTTTATTTGTTCTTTTATCCAGTCCTTTTTAAATAAGCTGTTGTTTAATCTCCATGTATATGTGGTTTTTCCTGTTTTCCTTTGACAATTGATCTCCAATTTCAAAGCTTTGTGGTTTGAGAATACACTTGGTATGATTTCGATCTTCTTGAATTTGCTGAGGCTACCTTTGTGTCCCAGCACGTGTTTCATCCTTGAAAATGTTCTGTGTGCACTAGAAAAGAAGGTATAGTCTCTTTTTGCTAGATGAAGTGTCCTGTAAATGTCAGTTATGTCCAATTGCTGTAATGTGTCATTTAGAGCTGATATTTCCTTATTTATTTTCTGTTTGGATGGTCTGTCCATGCATGTTAAGGGAGTTTTTAAGTCTCCCACAATAATTGAGCTTTTGTCAATTTCTCCTTTCAGATCTGTTAGTAGTTGCTTTGTATATTTTGGTGCTTCCTGATTGGGAGCATACATGTTAATTAGTGTCAAATCTTCTTCTTGTTGTATTGTGCCTTTTATCATTATGTAATGTCCATCTTTGTTTCTTGCTATCTTTTTTAACCTGAAGTTTATTTTGTCAGATATCAGTAAGGCAACTCCTGGTTTTTCTCTGGTTACCATTTGTTTGGAGTATTGTTTCCCATCCTTTCACTCAGAGTCTGTCTTTGTCCTCATGGCTGAGATGTGTCTCTTGGAGACAGCATATGGATGGGTCTTGTTTTTTAATCCAGTCTGCTACTCTGTGTCTTTTTATTGGTGAGTTCAATTCATTAACATTTAGAGTGATGATCGATATGTGAGAATTTCCTGTGGCCATTCCTTTTTTGGTGTTGTTTGTTTTATTTTTGTTTCTTTCTTATTGTCCCAACTCCATTCCATTTTTATTGATGTTTTGTTTCAGGTCAAAGAGCCTCCTTCAGTATTTCTTGAAGTGCCAGCCTCTTGCTGGTGAATTCCTTCAGCTTCTATGTGTCTGAGAAGGTCTTTATTTCTCTTTCATATCTGAAGGATAATTTTGATGGATAATTTATTCTTAGTTGGAAGTTTCTCTCTTTTAAATTTTGAATATTTGATTCCACTTCCTCCTGGATTGTAGAGTTTCTGCTGAGAAGTCTGATGCCAGCCTGATGGGTTTTCCTCTAATGGCTATAATTCTCTTTCCCGTGGCTGCCTTGAAAATTGTCTTTCTTTAGTTTTTGACATCTTTAGTGGCATGTGTCTTGGAGAAGATCTGCTGGCATCCAAGTATCTGGGGGACCTGTTTTCTTTTTGAATTTGGGGTTCCAGATCTTTCCATAGGTTTGGAAATTTCTTATCTACTATTTGTTTGAGTGTGTTCTTTGTAGAGTGCTCTGCTCCTTCTTTTAACCCTATTACCCTGATGTTGTTTTTCTCTCATGGAGTCAGGTAGTTCTTGCAGAGTTCTTTCTACCTTCCTCTTCTTGAGATGTTTCCATGTTCTGATCTTTGATATCACTAATTCTTTCCTTTGTCTGGTTGGCCCTGTTTCCTATGGCAGTTATTTCATTTCTCACTTATTTTATTGTATTATTTATCTCTCCAATTTCCATCTTGTTCTTCCCTATGTTTTGAATTTCTGTGCTAAATTGTTCCTTTTGTTCACAGATTTCCTTTCATAGGTCATTCACCTCAGCTATGGTGTTCTGCCAGTATGTTTTCATTTCTCTCAGAGTCTTTAGAACTGCTACTTTAAATTCTTTGTCACTTAGTTCAGAAATTTCTACTTCTATGCAATCCTTTTCTGGAGATTTTTCATCTTCTTTCTGAGCAGCTTTAAATCCTAAGTTACTCTTACTATCTGCTGGGTTCTTCCTATTTGGCATGAGGGCATTGTGTTCAGCAAAGTTCAGGAGCCCTTTCCTTCTCTGATTAATATTTTTGTGGTGTCTTGCTGTAGGGGACAGTGGGGGCCCAGTTTTTGGAGAGAGAGGAGGTATTTAAGTCTTATCTCTGGTCTAGCCACATTTGGAGGTGGGGTGCATCTATCTGCGGTCCCTCCACTCCCTGCAATTCATTGGGGAGACTGTAGGAGAGGGGAGGGGCAAACAAAAATCATGCTGGGATAGCTCCATCTCCTGCCTTTTGCTGGTGAATCTGGGGAATGGGGGCTGAGGCCACTCTTGCTGGCTGGGATGAATGCTATCAAATCCATCTTTCTTCTCAGGCCTGCTCTGGCAAACAGCCCTTTGGGGTGAAGTCTGCACCATCTGAGGTCCCCGAGCATGGGTGAGCCACATTTCCAAAGTCATGGGCCTGATGTCATAGGCAATGGGAAGGCAGCTGGCTCACCTCCGCCATGGGCTAGGAACTGTGGCTCTTCAGAACAACTTTGTGTGCATGTGCTGTGGGCTGCGGGGGTGCTAGGAGCCGAAGTGCTATCTCTGGAGCCCCACCTTGGCCTGCAGCTGTTCAGAGTCCTCGCTCAGCCCTCTTGCTACTCAAGAGTTTCAGAGGCTGGCTCCCCAACTTTATCCCCAACGTGCTTCTCTAAAGCCAAGCTCCCCCATGGTCTCTCACCATTCTGCCACTCTGGCTGGCTTTCAGTCTTGTTGCCTCTTGGCCTCCACCCCCATCCTCCACCCCGGATAGTCAGCAGCGATGGGGTCCTATCACATTCCGTCTCTGCTCCCTCCCCTCTCTCCCACTCACCCCCTTCTCTCCAACCTTCAGGTGTTTTCTTGTGATGCAAGGATTTCTCAGATGTGGTTATGTCACTCAGGGTCCTCTTTCTTGGCTCCTGGATGGCTATTCAATTGTGTTTTCTAAGAGAGGCTTTAGGGACCTTCTCCCTGGTTGCCATCTTGCCCTCTCTCTCTACTTTATCTTTTCTACATCATATTTTTACTGTAGCTTTTCTATATTCAGATGTTTAGATAAACAAATACTTGCCATTTGTTACCATTGCCTACAGTATTTAGTACAGTAACACATGCTACAAGCTTGTAGACTAGGAGCAATAAGCTATATTATATAGCTGAGATGTGTAATAGGCCATAACATCTAGGTTTATGTAAGTGTACTCTATGATTGTGCACAAGGATAAAATTGCCTAATGACACATTTCTCAGAATGCATTCCAGTCATTAAGTGACACATAACCTTAATAAATGAATTCAGTAAAGTTGCAAGATACAAAATCAATATACAAATGTCAGTTGCATTTCTATGCACTAGCAATGAACTATCCAAAAAAGACATTAAGAAGACAATCCCATTTGCAGTAGCATCAAAAGGATAAAATATTTGAATAAATTTAACCAAGGCAGTACAAGATTTGAACACCGAAAACTATAAAACATTAATGAAAAAATTAAAGAAGACACAAATAAATAAAACATGCTTTATATCATAGATTGGAAGAATTAATATTGTTAAAATGTCCATTCTACCCAAGGTGACACACAGATTCAATGCAGTCCCTATAAAGATTCCAATGGCATTATTCAATAAAACAGAATAAACAGTCCTAAACCTTTTATGGAACCATAAAGACCCCAAATGGTTAAAGTAATCTTGAGAAAGAAGAGCAAAGCTGAAGGCATAACACTTACTGACTTTGGACCCTTGTCTTATACCATACACAGAAATCAACTCAAAATGGATCAAAGACTTGATCCTAACACCTTAAACCAAAACTTCGAGAAGGAAACATAAGGACAAAGCTCCTTCACATTAGTCTTGGAAATAGCTTTTTTTTGAATTGACACCAAAAGTGCAGGCAACATAAGCAAAATAATAAATGGAACTATGTCAAACCAAAAAGTTTCTGCACAGCAAAGGCAACAATAAACAAAATGAAAAAGCAACTTATAGAAAGAGAGAAAATAGTTGCAAATTATACATCTGATAAGAGATGAATATCCAAAATACATAATTAACTCACACAACTCAATACTAATAATAATAATAACCATCATCATCATAATAATATGGGCAAAGAATCTGAATAAGTATTTGTCCAAAGAGATGTACACATGGCCAAGGCATAGATGAAAAGCTGCTCAAAATTATTAATCATCAAGGAAATACAAATCGAAACCACAATGAAATATTACTTCACACTTGTTAAGATAGCTATTATCAAAAAATCAACAGATAAATGTTTGTGAGGAGGTAGAGAAAAGGGAAACTCTGTACACTATTTATGGGAATCTAAATTTTTCCAGTCAAAGAATATGAAAATTTCTCAAAAAATAAAAATAGAACTACCATATGATCTAGCAACTCCATTTCTGGGTATATATCCATAGGAAATGGAAACAGGCTCTTAAAGAGAAATCTGCATTCCAATTCTTATTGTAGCATTACTTCACAATAGCCAAGATATGAAAACAACCTCTCTGTCAACAAATAAAGGGATAAAGAAAATGTGGTATATAAATATACAATGAAATGTTATTCAACCTGAAAAAAAAACCTTGTCATTGTGACAGCATGGTTAAACTTAAAGTACATTATGCTAAGTGAAATAAGCCGGACAAAAGAAAGACAAATATCACATGATCTATTTATATGTAGCATCTAAAATACCAAAAATTTTTTAAAAGTCAAATTTATTGTAACAAAGAGTAGAGCAGTGGACATCAGAGGCTGGGGTGCAGCAGGGAAAGAGCAATGTTACTAAAAGGTATAAACATTTTCTTACAAGATGAAAAAGTGCTGGTTACCTGAGGTACAGCATAGTGAGTATAGTTAACATAATATATATTTGACATTTTCTAAGAGAGTAAATATCAAATGCTATCACCCCCCCACACACACACACACACACAAAGGTGGCTATGTGAGGTGATGAATATATATTAATTAGCTTGGGTAATCATTTCACAATGTATACATATATGAAAACATCACATTGCGCAACTTAATATATGCAATTATTGTCATAAATAAATAACTATTGAAAAAAAGACAAAAAATAAATTGAACAGAAAAGGGACAAACAATAGAAAAACTAATGTAACAAGAAATATTCAGAAAAAAAGAGAAAAGGCACAAATTATAAATTTCAGGAATAAAAGAATGGATATCACTGCTTTTCCCAAATACAATTAAAACATAGTAAAGCAATGTTGTAGTTAACTCTAGTCTAATAAATTTGATATCTTTTGAAACAACAATTTACCTGACAAAATTAATATATTTTAATGGACATATTTATTGAGACATTTGTAACATATATGCGTACATATAGATGTAACATATATGACACATTTATATATAGATATATAACATATTTATTAAAATATAAAGACATATATACTGAGAAAAATTCATAAGCAAAATGTCTAGGTTCATATTATTTAATTGGTGAATCAGATCAAACATTTATGAAAGAAATAACAGCAATTTTATGCAGAAACTTTCAGAAAGCAAAGGACAAAAGAATCCTTCCCAAATCTACTAGGACAGCATAAATTTACAACACCTGACACAGATATTACACCACCAAAAGCAACGATAATAAACAATGAGCAATTACATATATATACATAAATACAATGTTTATTAAATTAATAGCAAATAAAAGCCCAGAATATTAGAAGCATAACAATATGATTAATTTGTAGTTATCCAAAGAATGTAAGGTTGATTGAACATTCTAAAATTAATAAATACTATTCTTTACATTGGCAGAATATGAAAAAAATGTAATTATTTTACAAAATGGAATAAATTATTTGATAAAATTCAATAATTTTTCATGATAAATACTATAATGAAAATTAGTAGAAATGAAAGGGAACTTTCTTAATCTAATAAATGACATCAATGCTTGGTGATAAAAGAAGAAATGGTGTCTCTACACATTCAGAAACAAGTAAAAACATCTGTTCTCACCACTTATATTCAACATTGTACTGGAAGTCCTACCCAGGCAATATGGCAAGAAAAATAAACAAAGGGCATACTTATCGAAAAGAAAAGGTGAAACTTTATTAACTGGCAAGATGATTGTGCATGTAAGGTCCACAAGAAAGTAAAAAATTCAAAAAAGTCAATTTATAAAAGTCATATAAGATAAAAACTTGATATAAAAACCTAAATTGTTATTTCTACATACTAGCTCCAAACAATGTATGCTGGCTTTATGCTATGTCAAATTAGTTAAACTAATTAGAGTTGCCACAGGAGAATTATTTATGTTATTTGGAAATGGAAGTGAAAAAGTACTACTTTTACACTCAGAAATATAAGGTAGGGCAGGGACAATTACAGCTCACACATGTTGCTATTTATCTATTGACCCATCTCATTGGAGGGAGCAGCAACTACCTACAACTTCTTCAGCTCTTGGCCAATATCTTCATTAAGCTTCTATAAATCCTGGACCATTTGGGTGAGCAGTTACTTGGTGAAGGACATTAGCTTATCCTGCAAGTCACTGGCATCATAAACATTGGAGTTCATCTTAGTCAGCTCAGGATGCCGTAACAAAATACCATAGACTGAAAGGCTGAAGCTACAGAAATTTATTTCTCATGGTTTTGGAGGTTAGGAAGTCCAAGATCAAGATGACAACATAATTGGTTCCTGGTGAGGACCCTCCTCCTGGTTTACAGATAGATGGCCACCTTCTCATTCTGTCCTCACATGGCAGAAAAAGAGCTTTCTCTTCCTCTTTTTATAAGGCCACCAATCCTGTTGGATTAGGACTCCACTTTTATTATCTCATTTAATCTTAAGTATCTTGTTAGAAGCCCTGTTTCCAAATATAGTCACATTGGAGGTTAGGGCTTCGACATATGAATTGGGGGTGAAGGGCACAATTTAATCCACAGCAGAAATAGTGTTTTGTTTTTACAGGTTCTGGTTTGTCCTAGGTTTCTCCCACTCAATGCCCACCTTCCTTTCCCAACCCCCAGTCCTGCAAACCTGAAACTCTGTACCAGACACAGAGGTAATAACTCTACACACTGCTTAACAACCTCCCAGACTTGCATAATTTCTGATAACTACTCATATGATTAATCCCTTTTTCTACATTACTTTCTACATATTGATGTTGCTCCTTTAGTTGACCCCTGTTATATACTGTTATATAATGTTATATATGTTAAAATATATCATATACACCTGCATCAGAAACACAGAATACTTAGGAATAAGTTTAGTGAAACGAGTACAAGAGCTGTAAACTGCAAAACAAACAACATTGGTGAGGAATACTTTAAAAACCTAAATAAATAGAGAAGATTCAGGCTTTTAACAAAATTGATGGGAAAATTTTAAAAGATTAACTTTGTGCAGAGTGCTGGGTAGTGATTTGCAGTCAGTAGGTGTTCAATAAACACAGACACCCTTCCTCCTCCTGTCCTCCCCAGTGATTCATCCATCTCATTCTACAGATTAAATACGTGCAGAAACAAAGGTGGAGGTGGAGATCTTGCTTCTATGGATTTCCTGGAACTGTCACCACAAAAGAGCAAAAGAGTGTGGTTATTACCAACAGCTAATTATGAATTCCTTTAACATTCACACTTGCAATTGAAGACACTTGTTTTTTGTGAAATGTGCCCATAAGCTGCAGTAGCCCAGTCAGGAGGCTTTTCCTGGCCTTCCAGATAACATATGCATAAATCAGAAGAGACTCCAAATTTAAAAATAAAGGCCAATTAAAGTGATTAGTTCTCTATTAAATATAGTTCATTTTCAGTCATGACTTTCACTCTTCTATCCTCTTCTCCAAGGACAATGTTCTGAAAGGTAAGCACCCATATTTCAATGTGTATATAGTTTCAAAGAAAACTGCATTTGGAAAATGAGAGGAAAAAGCAATGTTTTAGTAGCTTGGGGCACTTCTCTCATATTCAAAAAAAAAGACTTAATTATGCCTCTTTACAAGCATGGCAAAGTTTCTAACAATTTGGTCTGCAGATCTCTCGGGAAGCAGGGAAGGGGAAAGAAGAGGGTTTAGGGTGAGAGAAGTCCCAACTAATCGGGCTGTGCATGCAGAGCCCTGCATTTGTCCATCCAATAGCATGACTGCAGTGGTGACCACCAGGGCGGTGGCACAGATGAAATGAAATGCAAGATCACTTCCTCTCCTCCTCTGGAGAAACACCTTCCTCTTGTAGACAGGGATCACTTCCGTCATTTCTGCTGCTACTAAGGGAGGTCTCCCTGTCAATGTTTAACTTCAAAATAACATCCCAGAAAGTTTACAAAGTGGAAAAAGAACTTCACCCCACCCCTACTTTCCTAATGAGTCCCATATCTAGACTTGTGACACCTTCCAGGGACAAGCCTCCTATAACAGTGCACTCCTTTACCTTTTAGGGAAATTGTCAACACAGCAGTTCCCAGGATCCCCCTCCGCAGGTTGCCTACCTCCCCAGCATAAGTAGATGGCTCTTTCCTCTAATCAGCTGCCTGAGAAACCCAGTAGGTGAGCAGCAGGAGGCTCTGGAGTCTGGGTCTGGGTCCTGGGAAGGTTCCACCTGCTCTGGCCCATTTGCCTGGAGCTGAGCACATTTGCTGACAGACCTTGTAAGGAGGAAATGCCCACGGGGGCAGTTTCAACCCATCTACTGGGAAATCACCCTTCGTGTTCACCAGCCACTAGTGCTTCTGCCTTATCTTCAGGGCAGACGTGCTCTCACAGCCTTCTCAGTTCTTTGCAGTGCTTCTCCTTCTCATCCAAGAGCATCCAGTGCAAAGAAGTGCCTGTGAACATGATAAGTGGATTTGTTTTAATCTTGTGATCTAGGTACATTTTTGTGTTAAATGAAAATAATAGGTTTTTCTTCTTTTTCTTGGGTAAGGAAACATGTTCTGTCCCACTTTTCTTAAAACACTTGCCATCTCAGTCTGCCTTTCACCTTCACACTTTTGATGGAGATATGCATATAAGAAATATTTTACAATTCCAATTTTTTATAAGAGCAAGAACCATGGAATTCCTGGGAACTAACACTTGCCCAATAATCAGCAGGGTGGGAACTGGAGTGATGAAACACCTGACCCATTCAAAAAGGCAGGTATTGCTCACCAAATCCTCAAGTCCTTGGTCCGACTACTTAGGAGAAGACGGCACCTGCTTCTTAATGTGAAAGCTGCTTATTGTTAAACAGACAAGTAACCCAATGTTTTAAGCGGTCTATGGTCTCACATTTGCAGGACACCTAAGGGCTCAATTCGACTCATGAGCCACCAGAGTGTGCACTCAGCTTTGGTGCATCCTTCATGTACATTGCTTTTCTGCTCCAGAACTCCCCCCTGTGGCCTGTAAGACAGACTCAAAATTCTTCACCCTGCCTGTCCCCTATAGCCACAGTCTCACTCTGGCCTTATATCCACGCTTATGTCAATCAGCACTTACATTCAGGACAACTGAACAACTCACTACCGAACACAGACTGTCATATGAATTCTCCCTGCTAAGGTTTCCATGCTGTCTTTACCTAAACCAGTAATATTCTCTCTTCTTGTCATTCTGCCTGTAGAGATCATCCATGTGTGTCAAACTCATTTTCCCCAGTTTAGTTTCTGAGGAGACTGCTGTGCCCTCCAAAACCTCACATGCTCATGTTCACTGTGCAGGCCTTGGAAATTTATCTCGGTCTGTCATATGCTGTTCTCTAACTGATTCAGGTATGCTTCCTATTACTTAACAGCTAGACTCTAAGATCTCTGAGGTCAGGTATTAGGTGTTATTTAGAGTCACTCATTAATATTTTCACAGTGTCTTGCACATGGTAAAGGCTCAACTAAAACCATTTTAAGACATACATTAGATATCGTGACAGAAAGGAGGCACTGACTTGCCTTCCAAATGGGTAAGAAAAATAACACTGGAAATGCTGGACAAAATATTAAAAGCTTATTTTCTAATATGTTGACTATCTGACAAAGAACCAGGAGTATGGCAAATGCCTAAGCCAAGTGAAATCTGGAACCTAGAGAGTTAGGTCAAGCATAGAAGCACCATCCTTTTTAAGGACCATTCGACATTGCAGGACTTGGAGATCAAGATAAAAAGCCTGGTGTCTGCCAAGGCTAGAGTCTAACTCCATAAAACTGGAACCTGTCTTGTATATGAATACACCAAGTATTTGTATATAAATCTGAGCAACACTGCTAGCAAACTTAATTATACATAGCTAGCCCATTAACACAACCAGTGGAGAATACAAATTTGTCTTGGGTGCATATGCAACACTTACTAAACTGATCATTTTTTAGTGTAAGAGTGAACAAGAAATAAACCTACATCCCACACTCATTCTTCCTTACACACACCTACACCCACTGGAAGGGAAACCATGAAAAACATCTGTCATGAATTATAGCACTAAATGAAGGGGGGCAGACTTTATCCTTAAAAATTCTGCTTTTACTCAAATCACAGCATAAATTTAATATACAGGGTAGGTGTTAAAAAAAAACCTCAAGCAGAAGCTCCATTTAAAATAGGGGTGTCCCAATCTTTTGGCTTCCCTGGGCCACACTGGAAGAAGAATAATTGCATTGGGCCACACATAAAGTACACTAACACTAATGATAGCTGATGAGCTAAAAAAAGAGTTCCATGCATAATTTTCATAATGTTTAAGAAAGTTAATAAATTTGTGTTGGGTTGCATGCAAAGCTGTCCTGAGCTGCATGAGGCCTACATGCCACAGGCTGGACAAATTCGGTTTAAAACAGCAGTTCCCAAATTGTTTTCACTTGAGTACTCCTTTTAAACCCATTTCTATAAATTGTACTCCTTGTATTTAAAACAGCTGTTTTTAAATGCTGACACTTCTGTTCAGTGTCTATCTTCATATAACATAGTGGAAATGAGGTAATAAGTTAGGAAACAAAAATTACTACACTGAAAGTACAAACCACAGATTTAATTTTATAATATTTGTAACAGTCAAATGTTGGTAATGATGATCAATTATTTAACAAATTTCTAATTTATTATGATTAATAATATTTGTGTTATCTGAAAAGTCTATACTAATTGTTATGCAGATCACTAGTCAATTGAAACATTGTTAGTGAAATCATTGAGCTTGCTTTGATTTACTTAGTTTCTTGAAATCAGACTCAAAAGATGCAAGATACAGTCTTAAATCCAGACTTGCATTAAGCTTGTTGTGGTACTTATTTTTGTGAAGATGTAGGAAGATAAAGCTCTCTCCACTAGTTCAATATTAGTGAAAGGCAAGAGGTATTTGAGTGACTTCTCACTGACCTGTTCATATTCTTCACTGACATCTTCCCAGAAGGTAATAAGATGCTGTCTTTTTAAATCAGAATTTAAAGAAGAATCAGTTGATAGTTCAATTAACTGCTCTTTTTCATTGATCATTTAGAATCTTCGAAGAATTCTTCACTGAAAGGATCTGCAATCCAGTTTTGTTTTGTTTTGCTTTCCATGTTGAGGGAAGTACTTATAAAAGGACACTTTAAGACCTTCCAAGTGACTTACAATATTCTCAGATAAGTTGTGCAGAGGTTCAAAAATTTCAGGCTAACCTCTTTCAATATGTGCTTTCCAAAAGTCTAGTTTTTTAATCATTGACTTGATTTTGTCTATTACTTTGAATGTAGTGATTGAGCTGTTTTGAAGTCCCAAGTTGAGTTTGTTTATTTCTAGAAAAAAAATCTGATAATCATGCAAGATTTTGAAGCCCATCGCTGCCCTGAAACTTTGGAGTAAGAGGGCAAGAATGGTCTTCAAAATATACCTGGACTTCATGTCTAAGGTCGAAGATCCATGGAAGTACTTTGCCATGAGATAGCCACCTTACTTCCATGTGCAAAAGTAATGTGCTGTGAATGGTGTTCATTTCTGCATGCAGCACTTTTTGTGGTTGTGATAATAAAATTTATAACTTATACAGCCTCATCAAGAACGTCTTTCAGCTCACTAGGAAGAAGCGTGGATGCAAGACTTTGTCTATGAATGCACAGTGGCCTCATGGTACATGGGGAGCTACTTCTTTAATTCAGCCACATAGGCCTACAAAATAACTTGACATAGGCTTGCCTCTGTCAGTGCATACAGCACAACAATTCAACAAACTAGTGTCCTTTTCAATGGAATAATCATTTATTGCATTAAACATATCTTCACCTGTGGTAGGCTCTGTCGATGGGTACCAAAAGAGCAGGTTTTCCTCAATTTCATTTCCTACCAAGTACCTCAAGATGACAAGCAAAATAGATAAATCAGGAACATCTACAAGTTCATCGACCTGGATGAAAAAGAATTTACCTTTTCTAATTCTGTCTGCTACTACAGTATCAACATCATCGGACATTTCCTGAATATGATGAGACATTGTATTATTTGAAAAAGAGATAGCATTGATTTTATGGACATGTTCTTTCCTAAACATACAAAAAAAATAGTATCCTTAATACAAGGAGAAATTAAATCTTCAGTTATAATGTGGTTTTTACCACAATTAGCTAGACAATAAGCATTGTAATATAAAGCCTCAAGTGCATTCTCATTATCTTCCTTTCCTGACATCATGTATGAAATAACATGATATCAGGAATAACAATTGGATGCTTTTCTACATGCCAAAAATAATGCATTTCTTTTGTTTTTATACATAGGATGTTTAGTTTCCAAATGTTGCATGAGTAAAGAGTGTTTCATGCAGCCATTGCATATTTCCCCACACACAACACACAAAGGCTTAAGACAGTTATCATTCCTACAAATGAAAACCCATATTTAATATATTCCTTAGAGTATTTCCTTTTCTTCTGTATAGTGTCTGAGGCATGCACCCTTTTACTATCTCCTAGTGTGAAAGAATCATGATTAAAGACAACACACTTACTTTTACTCACTCAATAACTAAACTGATCAAACAGTCTGGCTAGGGATGTATTTATATGTTTGGGGAAGTTCTAGAAATGTTGCAAATGGATTGTTCTGAAACTGTGTAATGATTGGTAGAAGAGCAGTTTGGGGGAAGAGTTCATAGATAACTAATGTGATCTAATTTTGAAGTGTCTCCATTAACAGTGATTCAAACTTCAACATTTTTGTTTCATTAGTAATGTTTTACATTTTTCTTACTTTACTTGTTTTTTCACCATTACTGATTATTTTTAGCATATCCCAGGAATGGCCCAGCACATTCCTGCAGGGGTATGTGTATCACCCCTTGGGAACTGATGGTTTAAAATATCAGTCCCACACTCTTGAGCCATTTTCCTGCTCGAGCCCGCTCCTACCTCTTTGGAGTGTACTTCCTCTTTAATAAACTATCTCTTTGTTTCACCTCTTAAAAAAAAAATCAATGCCAGATAATCAGTAGAAGCAAATATTCAGTACAAGCTTTACAGAATCCCCACAGATGAACTTCCAAGGATTCTAATTTCATAATCAAAAATCAAAAAAATACACAAGGAAAACAGGCATCCTGAGTGAGAATTAGCAATACCAACAGGAGGCAACCCACTCTCACAAACTCTATATTCAGAATTACCAGCAAAATTATTAAAAGATGTATATTTAATAGGTTTTAGGGAGGAAAACAACAGGGTATTGATAAGATGAAAAAAATAACAAAAGATGATTTATTTGAGACCTTTTTCACAAAAAAGGGTGCCTTGAAAATATATAACAATTTGAATAAAGAGCCCATGGGGTGCTTTTAACAGAAAAATTTTCAAAGCTGAAGAGATATTTAATAATATGAAAGCTAGATCTACTGTCAGGAAATAACAAGGGAAGGTCAGAAGACATGGAGGATATAATGAAAACATCTAATATTTGTCTAATTAGAATCCCAGAAAGAATGAAATAAGTATGGGAAGAGATGGTGCTTGAAGAAATAATGAGTGAATAACTTGAAACTGATAAAAGACATTAGTATTTATAAAAGCAATTGTATCTCACATAGAATAAAAATAAAGTAGAGACATCACTGTGAAAGTGCACAAGATCTAAGAGAAAAAGAGACTATCCTAAACATCTGCAAACAGAAAAGACATAGTTAATGAAGAAATAACAAATAGCAAATGGAAGTTAGAAGGCAGTGGAATAATATCTTGAATGTTCTGAGAGTAAATAATTGTTTACTTAGTAAAAATATTTTTCTGACAGGAAATAAATAAAATTAAAAAAAAATAGAAAGGAAAAACAATTAGACTGTGCACAAAAGACCATTACTTAATGATTATCCTACAGGCAAATGAAAACAATCTAAATGAAGAGACAGAAAATGATATATATGAAGGTAAATCCATTCAAATATTGACTGTATAAGACAAAAATAATATTGTTTATCAAGACTTGGGTTGGGGTACAAAATAAATCTAGAACACTTAACCACAATAATACAAGGGCTGTCTGGAAAAAATCCAGCCATAAAACCTCTATTTTTCATACTGCATGGCTGGACACTTTCCATAAAGCTCTCATGTATCAGAAATGAGTAAGATTGCACTTAATTTATGGGCAGTTATTGTATTGTTCAGGAGAAGGGTAAAGATAATAAACATCTTAAATTTCCTAAGATAACCATTAACAGAACAAAAACATAGACTTAATTAGTTCCAAAATAACAGAAAGAAATAGGTGCAATGATAATATGTTCAAACAATCAAAAATATGAGGAAAAGAAAAGGAGAAAAAAAGCACAAGAAAATGTATAATACACAAAAAGTACAAATACACAAAACAGTGATAGAAGTATAAATACAATGACAATTAAATGTAAGATAACTAAATTTCATAATTCAAATGCAAATATTGTCAGACTGGACAAAACTTATAAGCAAAAACTAGCCTTTTTTTTATTCAGAAGAAACATTTCTAAGTCATAAGTATTAGAAGAAATAATAGAAAAGAATGAGAATATTATACTAGGCAAATAACCAAAACAAATATTAATAATAGACAAAACAGACTTTAAGTCATAAAGCATTAATAAAGAATACTATTAAACAATTGAAGATTTACATTTCAAGGAGGATAATAATAATTGCAAAGTTGTAAAAACATAACAACATAACCTAAAATAAAATAAGCAAAAATTGAAATGACTAGGAAGAAAAAAATCATCACCATCAACACCATCAACATCATAGTGGGAAATTTAAACACAATTGTCATAGTAAATAATAGATATATCAGGAAAGATAAATAGTATTCCTACAAAGTTTGAACAATGCAACTAGCTAACTTAAATACACATAGCTATCCCAGTAACAAAATCAGTAAAGAATATATATCTTATGAAAATACATAACACTTATGAATATTGATCAACAGGACCACAATTTAAACATCAAAAATTTCTGCCTTTAATTAGATATCAATTACAAAAAGCTAAATTTAAATTCATTATTCTTATTATAATTATAATTTCTCATATATTCTTATATATAGAAATCAATAACTAAAATATAAAGAAAACTAAAATACAGTTGAAATAACTTATGGATCAAATAAGTCACAATTATGCCAAAAATACATCAAGTTGAGCAATAATGAAACTACAGTATAACAAAATTGTGGAATTCAGCTAAATCAATATTTAAAGAAAATTATATGTTAATTTATATTTAAAAACTAAAGGATACCTTTAATGAAGAAATAATTCAACTTGAGAGGTCACGATATAAATGAAAGAAAAATATGAAGCAGAGAATCTAATAAAAATGGACAAATTCTTTGTAAGACTAATGGTAGGCTATAATCAGTATTAAAAATAATAAATGGAAGTTCTAGTCAAGATAACAGAGTAGGTCATTGCTTCACTTTCTTTCTCCCATGACCACATCAAAATTATATCTAAACTACAGAACAACCATCATTGAGAATCACCTGAAGACTACCTGAACAGAATTCCTATAACTAATGATATAAAGAAGAAGCCACATTGAGGCTGGTCGTGTAAGAGTGACACTGTATTCCCTATTTCCAGGTACTAACACCCTAAGTTTAGCTTGATTCAACATTAATTTAACTTTAAAACTATTTTCCTTTTCTTTGCTTCCCTTCTTAATGATCTGTTTGCTCAAAGTTGCATGCATATCATCCTTAATGACTGTTTGCTTAAGGCAACATCTACATAAGATCCACCCCTATCCCTAAAATCAACTAGTCTCTGGAAAGCACCTTTCAAATCACCCAGGAATTGCTGGACCACCTCCCTCTTTCCTTTGTTCTGCCTCTTCTTACATACCTATAAAACCTTTTGACTGTGCTAGGATCAGGGAGATGGCCATTGGACAGGAGTCTGCCATCCTTCCAGAATGCCAGCATTTTGAATAAAATTGTTTTTCTTTCCATTAACCCTGTCTCTTGATTATTTGAACAAGCAGCAAAAAACTGGACCTTAACCTGGTAACAGTAAGAGGGGCTAAGACAAGGAAGGAGCGCCCCCACACCCACATGTGGTGATAAAGAAACTATAGGGACATCTCAGCTGTGGAGATTCTTCCTTGCAGAATGAGGGATCCCAGCGACACACAGTCTTCCCCAGCCCAGGGTTCTACTGCTGTGAATAGAAGTCTCTTGTTGTAAAAATAATTAGGGATTGTGGCTAAAGGAGACAACAGGCAGCTGGAGTCCCAGAAGTTCCTTTGAAAGGGCTCACTCACAGACTTATTCACTGACTAACTCACTTGCTCTGAACTCCAATGTTGAGGCAGTAGCTTGGAAAGTGCCACTGACGTACCCAGGATGGAGCTCAATTGTCTGGCTTCAGGGTGAGGGCTGAAGAAACAGCTTTCTCCCAGACAGCGTGCTGGTAGACACCGTTGTTTCTTTGTTGAGCCCTCCCCAAACCCAGCCTGTGGGCACAAGGAAGAGCCCAATGTGAGTCTCCATCAAGCTAGATAACACATTTTGCTTCACCTTAATGATTTCCTAGGACCCCACCTCACTCAACTTGCATGCTCACCCAAGATGTTTCCAGTGGCATTTCCATACAAATAGCCCATCTCAGCTCACATTTGAAAACTTTCCTAAAATCTCTCAAATGTTCACAAACCCCAAAGAAGCAGTGTTTGACTGCAGTGTGCCCCATACTCCAACTCCAGCTCTAGTGGTAGTCAGCCTCAGCTCCCAGGTTAGCCTCTTTCAGGCACCTCCAAGTCCAGTACAAATGGTAACCATCTGCAGATCACTTTGTGGCTCATGTTAGGTGGCGAAGGCCAGGTACAGGCAGCAGCTGACCTTGGCCTGCACCAGAGCCCGACTAAAACAAATCTTGTTCCATGAGGGCAGTCCCTGCACAATAGCACCTCCACTGTAATCATGGCCATTTCTCATAGCCAATTAGCCTGAGGGTCAATTCCTTCCATTGAAATACCAATGGCAAAAAAAAAAAGAAAAAAGAAGTCTCGCTTAAACAGGAGGGCACAAACAACCCACACAAGGGACACACCTGGAACACCATATTCAGATGACCAGGGAAAAGGCCCCACTGGGCCCCACAGGACACTTACTCCATTAGGCCATTATACCAAGACCAAGGGATGTAGCCAATCTACCTAATATATAGAAACCAACACCGGGAGTCAGTCAAAATGAGGAGACAGAGAAACATGTCACAATTGAAAGAACAGAACAAAACTCCAGGAAGAAAAGAAAAAACAAAACAAAAAAAAAATAAATAAAGTAAATGAAGACAAGCAATCTACCACTTGTAGAATTCAAAACACTGGTTATAATGATGCTAACTAAACTCAAGGGAAGAGGAGATGAACTCAGTGAGAACTTTAACAAAGAGATATGGAACATAAAAATGGAGATTAAACAACATTAAAAAATTAGAAATGAAGAATACAATAACTGAAGTAAAGAATACCTCAGAGGGAATCAGCAATGGATTAAATGAAGAAGAGAGGAGAATTAGACATTTGGAAAACAAAGTAGTGAAAAGCACCCAATCACAACAGCAAAAAGAAAAAGTAATTTTAAAAAGTGGACTAGACTAAGGGACCTCTGGGACATCAAGTATACCAATATTTGCATCACAGGGGTACAAGAAGGAGATGAGAAAGAGCAAGGTATTGAAAACCTATTTGAAGAATAGAAAATTTCCCTAACTTGGCTAAGGAAATAGACATACAAGCCCAGGAAGCACAGAGTGCCAAACAAAATGGACTCCAACAAACCCACACCAAGACACATCATAATTAAAATGCCAAAGATGAAAGACAAAGAGAGAATCTTAAAAACAGCAAGAGAAAAGCAGTTAGATACCTATAAGAGAGCTCCCATAAGACTGTCAGGTGACTGACTTCTCAACAGAAACTTTGCATTCCAAGAAGGATTGGCAGGAAATATTGAAAGTGATGAAAAGCAAGGACCTACAACCAAGACTACTTTACTGAGTAAAGCTATCATTTAAAATCAAAGGACAGATAAAAAGCTTCCCATACAAGAAAAAACTAAAGGAGTCCATTATCAACAAACCAGTATTACAAGGAATATTAAAGGGACTTCTTTAAAACAAAAAATAAAAAAGATAAAAAGTATGAATAGTAAAATAGCAATAACTACATATCTATCAACAATTATTTTAAATGTAAATAGATTAGATGTTCCAATAAAAAGTTAGGTGGGTGAATGCATAAGAAAACAATACCCTTACATATGCCACCTGCAGGAGACACTTCAGACCCAAAGACACATACAGACTGAATATAAAGAGATGGAGTGTGATATTTTATGAAAGTGAAAACCAAATAAAAGCTGGGATAGCATTACATATATCACACAAAATAGACTTTAAAACAAAGGCTTTAACAAGAGACAAAGAAGGACCCAGTAATCCCATTTCAGAGTATTTATTCAAAGAAACCCAAAATGCTACTTCAAGAGGACATGTGTATTCACATGTTTATCCACATGTTTACAATGGCCAAGATGTGAAGGCAACCTAAGTGTCAATCCATAGACAAATAGATAAAAAAGAAGTTTACACACACACACACACACACACACACACACACACACTGGAATATTACTCAACTATGAAAAATAATGAAATCTTGCCATCTGCAACAACATGGGTGTACTTAGAGGGTATGATGCTAAGTTAAGTCATAAGAAGAAAGACAGATGCCCTGTGATTTCACTTAAAGGTGGAATCTAAAAAACAAATAAAATGGAAACAAACTCATAGATACAGAAAACATTTTGATGGTTGCTGGAAGAGAGGGGGTTTGGAACAGGTGAGTGAAAAGGGGAAGGGATTAAGATATGCAAATTGTCAGTTATAAAAACAGGGGGATGTAAAGAACAGCATAGGGAATATAGTCAATTATATTGCAATAACTACATATGGTGTCAGATGGTACTAGATTTATGGGATTATCACTTAGCAAGTTGTGTAAATGTCTAATCACTATGTTGTACACCTAAAACCAATTTAATATTGTATGTCAACTGTGATTGAAAAATAAAAAATATTTTTAAAAAGCAAATAAATGTATATAACTGCAGATGCTCCACAAAGCAAAAATATTTAATGAATAAGTTTGTACCAATAAATCTGAAGACATATCAAGTGGACCAAGTACTTTAAAACTTATAGAAGTTAACCCCAGAAGAAATAGCAATTTTAAATATTCCTATAAACTTTCAATAAATTAAATCAGCAGTTAGAGTTCTTTCTACAAAGAAACTATATGAGTAAGTCTCATGCTTTTCCCTGTTAGTTCTAACTGTCAAGAGACAAATAATTCCAATCTTAAATGTTATAAAGAATAAAATTGTGGGAATACTTTATAAGTCATGTTACAAGAAAACATTGTAGACCCATCTTACTCATGAACTTAAATGCAAAAATTCAAATAAATATTAGTAAATTGAATCCAAAAATGTATGGAAATAATAATACGCTATGCCAATAGGGATGCAGGGTAATTTAACATTAGAAATCAGTTTATATAAGTTCTTGATTAACAATTTAACAGAAAATAAAGAATTTTGTTTAATGAAAATGACGTCAGTCATATTTTAAAAAATAATTCTTAGCAAACTGAAGGTACAGGTGAATTTTTTTAATTTGTAAAATACGTCTACAAACAATGTAAGCATCACACTAAATGGAAAATGCTGAAAAAAACCTCCTTTATGGACATAAAAAGAAAAAAATGCCTATTATACCCCCTTTCCAATCAACATTCACTAGTGGCTGATCATGCAATAAGAAAAGATAAAGAAGTAAAAAGTATAAGAACAAGAAAGAAGAAAGGAAAAAAGAGGGGAAAAAGGAAACTATAACGCGATTATTAAAGTAGATAAATTATGAGAATTTAAAAACATATTTAGCAAACTACTATGATTTAAAAATTATTTCTGTACAACAGCAGCAAACATTTAAAAGATACTATTTAAACACCATGAAATTAATAAAGTAGCTAGGAATAAATCTAGCAAAAGATTTTAAACTTGTTATGAAGAAAATTATAAAACTCTACTAAAAGATATTAAGGAAGATCTAAATATGAAGGAATATGCCATTTTCATGGATTTGAAAAATAAACAGCTTAAAGATGTCAGTTATTTCAAAAATGATACACAGTTTAGTGCAAATCTAATTCAAATTCTCAAACTATTTTGTGGTACTTGACAAGCAATTTCTAAAAAGTATAAGGAAGACCTAAGGAGTTAAGAATCACTATCTTCTTATAGAAGAAATCAGATGAGAAGTCCTACTCACCAGCCTTATTAAAAAGCCACAATAACTAAGGACATGTGGCATTGGTGCAGCACCCTTACAAAGACCTAGGCACGTGAGAAACACACTGTGCAACAATGGAGAAAGCATGAGCTTTGCAATAATCTGTCCTGAGACAATCATTATCTACATGGGGAAAAATTGAAACACATAAAAATTAATTCCAGATGCTTTAAAGATTTAAATGTGTAACATAAAACTATAAACATTTTAGAATACCATATGGAAAAATATCTTCATGACTGCAAAATAAGAATGGATTTCTTAAGATACAAAAAAAAGGCAAATTATATAGAAAAATAAATGTAAACATATTAAAACTAAGAACTTCTTTTTGTCATAAGAAACTATTGTAAAAATTTGTATAAGCCACAAATTGGGAATACATATTTGCAATGTATATAACTGGCAAAGAATTAGAATACAAAATACTTAAAGAATTACTATAAATCACTAGGAAAAATAATTCAAAAGAAAAATGTGCAAGAGACTTGAAGGAATACTTTGCAAAGGAATGCCAATGGCTAATGAAAGTATGAAAAGATGCTCTATTCATATGAATCAGGAAAATTCAAATTAAAACCACAATTAGATGCCATTTTACACTCATCAAATAAGTAGAATTCTCAAACTATGACAAAATCAAGTTTTGGAAGGATGTTCAGAAAAATCCATCTACTGCTGTGGAGTAACCATCTGGCATTATGTAGTAAAACTGAGGTTGTGCATCCCCACAATAGCGACATTTCTTTCCCAGGATTGCACAGAAACCCTTGTGCACATGTGCTCCAGGGAATAGGTACAGAATGTTCACAGCAGCCCTCCTCACAATAGCAAATCCTCAGAAACAAGCAAATGCACCGCGACAGAAGAATGCATAAAGACTGGGACGTTGGTACCAGGCAATACTGTACAGCAGTCAAAATAAATGAACTTCAGCCACAGCATATGGCAACTCCCCCTCGGGAGAGTACGTGAGCAATATAAAGCAAATTGCAGATGAGTACATATGGTGCGATTCCATTTAAATAAAGTTTAAAATTCGCAACGCTAAGCACTACGTGCTTCGGGGGGAGCTGCAAGTCAGAGCTGTGCTGGCCCTGTACCACATACCGTGCACATTCTCTGAAGCATTCCACAGTGACCCTGCTGTGGACTCGGCCCTGCTTGCTAACACTAGGAAGGAAGGCAAGAACAAACTCAGTGGAGTGCGTACCTCCGGGGAAGGAAACAGGGTGGGATGAGGGAGAAGCACGCTTGGCCTGCAAAGGCTGTGGCAATGCCTTATTTCTTAAACCAAGTGGGGATCTATTGGCATTTATTGCACTATTATTTTATATTTATTATACATATTTTATAAATATTATTTTGCACTTAATATTTAATTTTAAAAGTAGAGAAGACTTGTCTAGGTGTGGCCTTATTTATTTTATCCAGGATCCCTGTTGCCTTCTCTCATTCCATCATGAATGAGCCCTTACGTCCATGGGTCATGAAAACCAGGGCACTCGGAGAGGAGTTATGTCATACAGACAGTGAAACAAACATAAATCAACCTCAGTCACATCTCTGCTGGATTATTTAATACTTCTGTGACACCGGGAAACTTACCTAACGTCTGACTGTGGCTCATCTTTAAAACACACATGATAAAAATAAATAAATAGATTAGATAGGTAGATAGATAGATAAACACATGGTAATGTATAACTTGCAATGCTGTGGAGCACTGAACTAGATAAGCAGAGGAAGCATAAATTAGATGCAACATTTTTGGTGGACAATTTGTAGAAACTATTAAAATATTAAATGTTCCTGTCATTTAAGCATCAATTCAATTACTTTAAAGCTATTCCAGAAAAATGCACTCCAAACTTTACATGGATTTATAGACAAACCAGTTGATTGTATCATTGTTTCAGAGAAAAAAAGAGAGAGAGAAGTAGCAATCAATATGAGGATAATTAAATAAATTACATAGTCTTTAAAATGAGTGAAGTAAATAAAGTATCGACACAAAAATCTCTACAATGTATGGCTAGGTGAAAACTAACCTTATTCCTACATGTAGAGTGGGAAGTCCCGAAAAGTTTAAAGATGTCTATTTTTCTATCTAGGAGAAGGCAGAACAGGCACTGCCATTGTCATAACATAATTCCCAAACAGAATCATTCCTGCTCCAACACACTATCATCCTTAAGAAACCTATTCGTAGCTGATTCTCTCTCTCTCTCTTTCCTAAAAGTTTTTTAAAGTTATTCGTAGTCATAACTGCAGCAACAAAAACTTGAACTCTATGAAAGTCACTTGTAAAACACAAGTTCTGTCAGCTGAGGGCCCCTGTGCTATATGAGACTTGGAAGAGCAAGAGCTGCTATACTGGGGACGTGTACTTTACCCTCATTCACATGGTCACTACCTGTCTGTGGTACTATTTGTTACCTGAAAAACTGGGTCAGAACGTCACAAAAAGGCATCTCCAAGGTGCACAAGTGAATAATTTAGTAATTCTCTGGTTGTTTCAGCAGTGCTGAGCCTGTCTCTGAAGTAGAGGCTGCCCTGACTCCTGCCTTTTTCTGTCACAGCTCATATCACACTTGTCTGTCTCCCTCTTGACACCATAAAACCCTTTAAGGCAGGTTCAAAGAATGATGAGAAGAGTTCCTGTGAAAATCAGATGCTCACTAAAAGGGTTCCTGAACTAGGAAGAGAGTTGGGTGAGGGCATGACAACCATCCATCCAAGGTGTCCTCGAAATTAAGAGGATAATTAGGTTTTTATTTTTTGGTTTTTAGTTTTCTTTTTATATCTTACAGTGGAATGGCCTAACCATTATCAAAACTAAGAGTGATACTGCCTAAAAAGTTTCCCTTGTTAACAGTGTCTTTCTACTAGCCTGACCAGACATACCTTATTAAACGCGAAAGAAAGCAACAGTGCTGCCCCCTTTCAGATGGTACGTCTGGTCAGCCTACTGACACACTGAATTTAGCTCAGTAAGTCAGGCTGACCATATGTACTGTGGGAAACAGGACAGTCCTAGTGTTTTCTGTCCTATCTAAAATAGCACATCTGGTCAGCCTATTTCCACTGAAAGAGGCTAGAAAACCCTGAGGGTGTGGGTTTGTGTACATCTGAACAGGCAGGGGCACTTGTGGAGTCCAGCTCCCTCAGTCCCCTGGAGGAGACTATTGAGGATGGCAAAGCCAGACACAGACTCCCTCCTTGTGCTCTCACTGGGTCATAGCACATCCAAGGTGCCTGGGAGAAGGCCTGGCACAAGACAGGTTCCCCAAGGTGCTGGTTAGCTAGCCTGTGGGTGGATTGGTTATTAATGGTACAGAGAAATGACAAGCCTTACAAGAGGGGAGCTCAGTCTGCACCTGTCGCACCCCGCACATCAGGGGCCATGGGAACACGGGAAAGGGGGTGCAAGGTGATGAAAGACAGTAGCCAAAAGTATGTTTCAAGCGGGGCCAAGGGACTCCAGCCTCGTGGACTGGGCCCCGAGTTGGGCCAGCGCATAGCTTTTATTGATGGACACACCAGGAAGTGAAACTGGCTTTTCCACTGTCTGTGAGTTACGTTGCCTAAGAGACTGTTTTTCCCCAAAGTCCCCACTGTGTTCCAACATGCATTGTGTCTCTATGAGAACATATAGCCCCAAGGACTCAGTGTACCGAAACCACCCCAGGGGGTTGACTCAGTATCCAAGTCATCTCTAAGGAAGCATGACTTATATCGTTCTATCAGGTCATCACTGGAGTAACGTGGGGCACAAGGCAGCCAGGGAGCAGGAGATTAACCTCAGAGAGGGGGAGGGGCTGTGCCTCACCTTTGTGGAGCCCAAGCTCTCTCCCTATGGGACTGTACCTGTCTTAGGTTGTTCCTCCCTTGAGCAATGCTACCCGTCATTGACTCACCAGCCATCCTCCAGGGCCATACAGGGTGATGTGAGATGTGTGAGTGAGGGAGGAACAGTACCCCCAAGAGAGGGTCAGTTCTGTCTCCTAGATATTCTATGCCCCCGTGGTCTCCACACTTAGCTCCTGCCTTAGGATGTCATGGGGAATGCATGGGAGGACAGACGGGTTGGCAGTTGTAAGGCAACATGCAGCAGCTTGCCCTGAGACTTTCATGTGAGGACACTGGAATTGGGGCCATTAGTGTTACAAGCCAAGTACATACGTGATCTCATATAATCCTCCCACTGATTAGAGTCAGTGTTTATATCCTAACTTTGTAGGTGAGGGGTCTGAGACTCAAAGTTAAGGAACTGCCCCAGATCTTTCTACTCCCATGTTGTGAGTTAGAATTTGAATCCATGCCCATGGGATTACAAAACTCATGCTTTTCCCACAATTTGTTCTTGCAGAAATATTGATGTGGTCAGAGCTGGTCAGAGCCATCATATGCAGTATTTCCTGCAAATTCCAGCTAAATTTAAGATTTCACTGGATTGAAATCTCACCTTAGACCTTCCTCACCCACAAAGCCAGAAAGCCTAACAGGGATTAATTACACCCAGTCCCACAAGCAGGATTCACTGTCTCCTAGGAGGACGGAGGCTGCTCTTTCACGTCCTCTGCGCTGGGTGTCAATGGAGACAGTCTACATGGATAGCTCCTTGCCATGTTGACCCCATTGGTCCAGGGCAGCTCTTTGAGAATGATACCGCATTTGCCATTTCTTGAAAGAAAAATAAAAGCATTGTTTCAACAGTCTTATCAGGAAATAAGGCAACAAACAGAATGCCGACTGCCATTAACAAGTTACAGTTGCAACAGTGTCTGGCACAAAATGAGCATTCAAAATGCTTAGCTTTTCTATGCCAAGAGCTTTCTAGGAACTTAGCATAAATTAAATTCCCAATGACGCTTCAAGGTAACCATGGTCATCTCCATTTCACATGTGAAGAGAATGGAGCTCAGACCCTGTTCTGATGATGCACAATTGATCCATCTGGATATCTGGTGCACCTAAGGGGTTTATGAACCTGAGTTGTGCATTGAAGACCCAAATGTGTACCAGGGGAAGTATTGTTCTACTCCTCAAGACACAGGCAATCAAACCAAGGAAAGGAACAATACACCATGAAAGAAAAAGCAGCAGGTTAAAACAGTGAGCTGCCTATATCACACCAGGTTGAATGCTTTCCTGATCAGGCAACACCTCTTCCATGTAGCCTTCCTGATAGCTGTGATAACAACTCACTCTTGTGAATATTTTGGTCCCCCAGTTCTATTCACATTTCTTCCTGTCCACATGGCATTGTTTTGAGATAATTTGCAGACTTGCCCATTTCACCAACAGACTCTAAAGTCACTGGGAGAGGGGGAAATGTGACTTGTGCTTTCTCTGTTCTCAGAAGATCCAGCAAAAAGTTGGCACCAGAAGAAAAAGTGTTTATTGGTGTGGGATTTGGTAATGCAAACAGGTTTTCTGGATCTGGCTCAGGCTGGGAATTTCTTGCAGAGGGAGACATGACACAGTGAAAACAGTCAAAATGTCATCTCATTCAAGTGCTGGTATCTCCTGTCTCTCCCACCTATCACCTAGCTTTGTCTGTGTTTAAATGCTAATTCAGAGTGATGTGCAGATACAATATATTTTTAATCTTAAAAAGAGTTTCAAAGTGATAGGAAAAGGTGTGCTAGGCTATAAGCCAAGGGATCTGAGTATGAATATTGTTTCTGTCACTAATACATTCAGTAAAAGTGAGGAGGCCCCAACACCTGTCTGAGTCTCAACTTCCCTCTCTATAGAATAACAGGGCTGAAGTAGCTGAACTGGGACCCTCCCCATGTTTAAATTCTGTTAACCTGGGAAGAGCAGTACAGAGAGGCTGGCTAGCCCTGTTAAAAAGAGCAGAAAAAAATATTAAGCTTGGACATCAAAGAAAACAGACTTTGAATAATGAGTTTACAAATAGGGATTGGGGCTTCCTAAACCTCCCTTGCTGTTCTCCAAGTTATAATTCCACTTCATTGTCACTAACACCCTAGTTTCTGCAGTAATTTCATTTAATTTTATGGCCTGTCTCCTCCAGCCTTCCTAGTCAGATAAGCGGGTTTGACAGCACCAAGGACAATGCTAACCAATGATTTGCAAGGCTGGGAGAAGCATATGAACCAGCCAAATCAACAGCATAAGCGGAGAGAATTGCTTTACCTCTGGAGACGAGGGCCAGACCTCCTTCCAAGCAAAACCACCCATCAGGCCAACATGGTCGAGGCTGGTGGAGGAGCAGGTGGGGCTGGAAGCAAGGGAGTGTGGTGTGCTGACTGATAAGCATGAGAATGCGATCACAGGTTGTCAACTTGGTACAGAGAAGGACAGGTGGGTTATGAGCCCAGGAAAGCAAACATGAACCTATTCCTCCAAGAGAGGGCCCAACCACCCAAGCACAACACCAGGAAAGCATGGAGCAATGAGGTGGGAGTCATTTATCACTGTCATGTGTGAAACGAAGCAGGCACTCCTGGTCCCACTTCCTTGTGCAACTTACTTAACCTCTCTGAACCCTAGTTTCCAGTGGTGAAGGGGGAACAATAACTACCCCCCAGGTTGTGATGAGTGTGAAATTTATGTAAACATTCAGTGGTGCACGAAACAATCCAGTGCAGGTAAGATTGCATCCTCTCATCCATCCAGCCAGATCTTTTTCAGCCCCGGATTCTCAGGCCCTGATTCTATGGCGAGTTGAGGTGACCTCCTGGTGGGAGAACTGACACTATTCGGGCCTTGTATCTCCAGAAGGTAGCAAAGGGCCTGACCAGGAATGCATCTGGGCTCCTTTGAAGGGAACTAGGGGCCACCATGGCACCTGGGAAGTCACAGAAAAACTGCCTCCACAGGGGACTGGAGTGGGAAAGAAGGGCCTGAAGGGGAAAGTCCATCCCTTCTCCTAAAAATCCCAGTTCCACTGAGCTCTGACGTGATGACTTGTCTATCTGCCTCAGTCCCATCGGGCAGGCTTTCTAGAGGGGAGTTAACCCGTGAATCCAGGTGAAACCCAGAGAGGGCCAACTCCAACCAGTCAGGTAGGTCCACAATACAAATGTGGGATGGAGAAACACAGGTCTTCCCCAGGTGGAGCAGAGCCCTGGCCAGGAAGCCAGGAGGCTAGGAGCAGTGTTACTGGGCAGAGAGGCTGTTGCCATGGCTCCATGTAAGTAGGTCCTAAACTCCATCTGGGGATGAGACTATGAGTACAGCAGTCACTGACCCTTGCCTCCCAGGCACTGTTCTAGGCACATTGCATGTACTAACTCATGTCATCCTCATGACAGCCGTAAGGCAGGTGCTCTCAGCAAACCCACTTTGCAGGCAAAGATGAAAGCTGCAGAGAAGGTAGGGCCACCTGTCCACTTGTGTGGGGTGTACAGCTGGTGACACAGAGAAGGAATTTGATCTTCAAGCTCTCCACCAAAGCACTCTTGTGAGGCTTTCCTGGGAATTAAAGAATGTTTAGCAATATCCCTGGCCTCCACCTACTGGACACCACTTAGTGTCCCTTTCCCAGCTGTGACAACCAAAACTGTCTCCAGACATTGTCAAATGTCCTCTGGGAGTAGAATCACCCCTAATGGAGAACCACTGTCCTAGAAAGCATCAACTGATGATTTCCATGGCCCACTGCTCACCTGCTGAGAAGGAACCTATAGTTTGAGGTGGGGCAACTGAGAGGAAACAGAGAAGGGACACTGAGCTCCATCTGGAAAGCCAGGTGAAAGAATGAGCTGGTCTCAGGACAAGGAGAAGTCAGCCAGGGCAAGGGGGCATGGGAGATGTACCAGACAGAGGGGACAGGGTGTGATGGGAGCTCGTAGCTTGCCCAAGCCATCTGAGAGCTTTCCTAGATGTGGTTGTCTGGAGACACCCTGTCTCCATGCCCACTGGTCAGAAGCTTCAGGATAAGGTCTGGAATCTCTTTGTTTTTCCTTTTTATTGTTAGACTTATTGGGTTGACATTGTTTAACAAGAATTATATAGGTTCCAGGTGCACATTCCACAGTGCATCATCTACGTGTTGCATTACATGGAATCTCTTTTTTAACAGGCGCCACAAGTAACTGCAACCGGTCAGTGCTGAGGGTTGGCAATCGCAAGAATTTCTTGCTTAGAGTGTGAGCAGAGGCTTTGGGGAGCCTCCAAGGACTCTCAGAGTGGACCTCAGGCTTGGGATGAAGAGGACTGGCTATGTGGCTGTGGCTGTGGCTGTGTCTTACTTCTGTCACCCTGAGAAACAGGCTGCTCCTTACCTGAAATGTAGTTACACCTAACTAGGCCACATTATCACAGCACCTGCAGGGTGAAGAGAATAAAACAGATTTCAGGGTCAAACAGAACTGAATTTGAATCCACTATTTATAGCTTATCACCACTGGACTTCTTGAAACTCAATTTTCTTACCTAGAATCTCAGTACAAAAATATCTACCTCTTAGGCATTCTAAGGTTGCAATTACATATGTGAAGCATAATGATGTAGCAGTCATCAAAGGTTTCTGCTGTCTGGATGCAGCACTAAGTAGCTGTTCAAGTTAATGATACCTTGAGTTCATGTGGACCTGGAAAGAGCATCCAACTGAGTCTCTGAGAAACTTTATTAAAAACACAGATGTCCAGATTAGAACCAGGCTCCTGATGCATGAGAGTTTTCCTCTCAAAAGGCTTCCAGTGTTAACATTACAACCAGATTTGCCCTGCCTGAGTAGAACGTGATGATGAGCCCTGAGCCACACCTCTGCTTTGGTGTCCAGGCCCTGAACCCATCTCCAAGTTGGCTGGCCCTGAGAGTATTCCCCTGAACCCTGGTATCTCCAACATGCCATGCCATTCACTTCTCGGGGTGCTCTTCATTCAGTCATTCCTGAGCATGCGGCTTCACCTGCCACTATTGAAAACCTGGACCCATGCCTGTATCTGAACATCTATCATTCATTTTCCCTGCTTCATGGGGTCTGGATTTTCATTAGAAATCCTTCCACAAGGGACCCTTTGTTTCACACCTAGCAATCAGCCATTCTATACCGGCTCAGTGTTCTCTGCAATATACCCCAAATCTGCTGATTTCATACAAAATTCACATTTTTAACATGGCTTTGCTTCTGGGTTAAAAAAAAATCAGTGTCTTTCCCCACAAATAAAATCATAGCTGTCAAACATATTACATGTTATTTTTTAGCTGAGCATGCAATTTATGAATTAGTCCATTGAAAAAGTAAAGGAAAATGCAGTATTTCGGGCAGCTTTAAAAAATGATACCATTGAATTTGCTTTTCAATTTAAACCCATTTGGGTGAACAAATAGCAGAATCAAGGCACTGATCCATTACCCATTCCAAGTCCAGGAAATCTCTCAAAATGGGGGAGTGATTATAGATGGAATTGATCCTGGAGGTGGAGGGGTGTGGGGAAGAGATAGCAATTCAATTCCATGGAACAGTAGTACTGAGCCAGGCACTAGTGAAGACTTGGAGCACATATTATATAGTTAATGCTCACTGCAGTAGTTCTCAACTGGGGTGATCTTACATTCCAGGGAACATATGGCAATGCCTGAAGACATTTCATTTTTGGTTGCCACAAGTTTGGGGAAGAATGCTACTGGCATCTAATGACTAAAGACTGGGATGCTGCTAAATACCCTACACAGGACAGCCCCTCTGACAACAAAGAATTATCCAGACCAAAATGTCAATAATGTCAAGATTGAGAAAACCTGGCTTAAACAGTATCCTTGTTTTCCACATGGGAACACTGAAGATCAGAGAAACTAAATTGCTTTCCCAAAATCAGTAAGCAAAGAAAGCAGGATTTAATTTGAGATATATCTGACCTCATAGCTCCACAGCAAACTTTAGATCATTGTTTTAGCCACAAGGAGTTACCTGCCTCCATCATAAATATGTTTGAATGGCCTGGTTTTTAGCCCTTTATGAAGCTATGAAATTAATCACATACCTAAAAGAAAACACAGATGAACAAATACACACACACACACACACACACACACACATACACACGCACACACACACATGCAGAGAGAGAGAATAATTAAAGTTATTGCCATCTTGGACTAATCCAATAACTTAAAGTTAATAAGCACTGATTGCATAGCTCTGTTATCAAATTGCCAAGCAGCATTCATCAAATCTCACTTAGCTTCACAAAACCTCTTTCCCCATTTAAAGAAAAGTGAATCACAGTGAGGTTATAATTACTGAGAATTACCTAATAGTGCTTGTCTGCAATTCCTCCAGCTAATTAGTTAATGTGAAGTTTTATCAGTCTAATCAAAATTTTGATTTGCATGTTAGGATGGAAACATGCCTTAATCCAAAGGAATGCAAAGTGAACGATAGCATTTCCAGGAACATGGCAAGATGGCTAAAGAAACTTTGTTAGGCGTAGGGTCTCCTATCTGTTTGTCTTGGAATGGCTGTATCCATTGTTGGATCAAATGGAGAACAGCCTGAGGACAAATGTGCAGACCTAAGGACCTAGATCCTTGTCAGTAGCCAGGTTTACCAATGCCTTGTGAGTTCTTTGCACCTGCTCTTGGGATAACACAATGTCACAGGGTGCTTTGCTCTGTGGATTCTTCCCCTTCTGATGTGGAGACACTGATCCCACACCAAAGAGTTTGGGCTGACCTAGACAACAGAGTGCTTTGGAAGTCTTGAGAGTGGTGGACTGATATTATCATTTGTTTTAGAATAAAATTATTTAAAACCTATTTGATGTAAATAATGTTGAACTCTTGTATCTGTGGTGTACAGTTTTGAAAAAATTGGGAGAAACCTACCAAAAAGAGCAAACTTCCATTTTCAGAATGTTTTAAGGAAGAAGTCAGCTGCTTTGGTCATTAACAAATCTCTTGTCACTTGAGAGATTTAAAGAGAAATTGGATGGTTTCTTGCCTCTTATCCACCAGCATCTGCTGTTCCTTCTTGTGCACTAACTGAGTTATAGTTGGAGACACAGCCATCTAGCAAGGGTTGAGGGCACGTGATCAAGTGCTTACCAATAGAAAGTGAGCATTTGCTATTTCATTGGAAATAACCTCCATGTATTTGGTCTCCTTCCTCTGATCAGGAACCTGGTGGTACGTGAGACCCAGATGGCCATGAGGACAATAATAACAAAATTAAGTGGGAAAATCCATCTGATTGTTTCAATAGAAAAAAATTGACCAAACTCAACTTCCGTTGCTGAGAAAAACTCAGTGAATTAATTTATCATGGGTAAAAGATAAAAAGTCATATACAAAAATAATTTGATTTTTTATAATTAGCAATAAACAATTAGAAAAGGAAATTTTTAAAACTGCCTTTATAATAGCAACAAAATTAATAACATATTTAGATAAAAAGTTAATGAAAATATTTAAGACTACTACACTAAAAACTGCAAAACAGTACTGAGAGACATTAGAGACTGACTAAATAAATGGACAGGTGTACTATGTTAATGGATTAAAGGATTCGATATTTTTAATTTATTTTTTCAAATTAATCTAAATATATTAAGCAACCCAAATAAAAATCCTGACAAAGTTTTTGATGAAATTCATGTTTATTCTAAAATGTATATAAAAATGCAAAAATCTTAGAATAGCCAAAGCAACATTGAAAAAGAAAACACAAATCAGAGAATCAACATAGCCTGATGTTAAAACTTTCTATTTAAAAAAAAATAGTGTTCAGGAAAATGTGGTATTTGCAAAGGGATTGATTGACAAATAGATCAATGAAACAAAATACAAGACCAGAAATAGTTTCTCTTTTAGGAGGATATCTGATTTTCCACAACAGTGTCAAAAACTTGGAACTGTAATATGTTATTTATGGAAGTATAAAACAGAATGAATTTGGGGAAAGTTTGAACAACTTCTCACAAAACTAAGCATTTTCCTATCCTATGACTTACCATTTTTAATTCTAAGTATACTAATTGGATAAGAATGTTCACAACAGTTTTATTTATAATTTCCAAAAACTAGAAACACTCCACAATGATAGAAAAGTAGAAATATAAAATGTAGTATATTCATACAATACATTATTATTCATGAGTAAAAACAAACTGCTACACATACTCACAGATAAATCTTAAAAGCATTATACTACATGAAAAAACCTTACACAAAAGAGGAAATGTTGTATTGTTTTAAGCATATGAAGTTCTAAAATAGAAAAATCTAATCTCTCTGAAAAAAAGTTAAAACAGTAGTTTCCTCTGGAAGACTGGAAGTGAGAATGAGCTTGGAAGGATTATAAGGAAACATTCTTGATGATTATATATATATTTCAATAGGTGTTTGGATTACACATATGTGTACATGCATTTACCAAAATGCACACTGAAGATACATGCAGTTCACTGTATATGAGTTGTATATCAAAATAAAATAACACAAACAAATATTTAACTCTAATAATGTGCATGGTGAAGTATTTAGGATGAAGTGTATTATTGTCTTCAATTAACTTTGAAATGTATCTAAAAACTAAAATGAAATGGATGGCTAGATTCCATTTTAGATTGTGTTAAAACAAATAGAGTAAAATGTTGAAGGTAGATTCTATATGGTGTATATTCAGGTGCTTACTGTAAAATACCTTTAATGTTTGTTTGAATATTTCCATTTACAAAACATTAAAAAAATAATAAGTGTGTATGAATTTAATGCCCCGCCTTGTTTGCTATGTACTAGATGAGGGAAGTTTTCTAGATTTTCATTTTTGCCTACTCCTCTCCTTATGACTTTTAAAATTGGAGGCCATATATATCAAGGAAAGTGAGGTTCCCTTTCCTGTGATAGTTTATTAATCTGAACCAATCTTCATAATTCCATTCCTCTTATGTGATTGGTTAAGAATGTCTAGCCAAAGATATATAAAGACAAGCTCTGTTTAGGGCTACTGGAGAAATGTTCCACAAAACAATAAGCATGAAAACAAAAAGTAAATATGCAAAGATGGTGAACAAATAAAAAAAGAGCCTGGCTTTTTAAATATTATTTTAAAATGCTTACACTCTCACCTGACTACCTCAAGATTTCTTGTTAAACAATAAACATCTGTATGAGTTAGTTGTGTATTATGTTACTTTCAGCTAAGAGCATTTTGAGTGTATACAGCCTTGAAAACAGAAAACATATGCGTGTAACCATGAGAAAACAATACCCAAGCTATTAATTCAGATTATTTTCTGTACTACAATTCTGCCAGTGACTTCAATAGAAGAGTTTGTTGTTACCTGGAGTCATAGGAAAAGGTTTACAAGGAGGAAACTCACTTGTCAGGCTCTGAGGGAGGAGCAGAATTTCATAGGATGAAGAAGTCAGAAATGAAGAAGGAACCAATTAGAGACCCAGATGTCAGAATTTAAAGCTCAGGTGGCCAGATGAAAAGCTCTGCTTTACTTGTATTTCAGAGACAACCCAAAGTGGTTTCTCAGGATAGAGGAAATCTCCCCACTAAATGTTTGGATGAAAATAATGCTTTCTCTCAATAAAATGTTCACATTGAATGAAAACTACTCTCTTTGAATAGTATTAGTTATGCTCTAGTTTCTAAGTAATGGGAAAAACCAACTAAAAATAGCTTATTGAATAAAGAAACTTATTAACTTATAAAGAAAGGAAGTCCATTAGCACCATAAGTTTCAGAATTAATGGACCATCTCAGAGATGTCTTCAAGGAGCCGATAAATCTTTTCCATCTTTCTGTTCTCTTTTCTTTTTGTCTTGATTTTGTCATCAGGCTGGATCCCCCTAATGATTGCAAGGTGGCTGTAGTGGTCCTGGTATTTAATTATTTTCTTCCTCTGCCTCCTCTTGAGTCATCACAGCAGCCTCAGTTTCCCTTTCTGCACACAAGTACCCTGTGCTACCCGACTTGCCTGGTGGCATGTAGAGAAATGGCATTTTCAATTTGTGTATTACCAATTCAACATTGCCTTTTATCTCATGGTCCCAACACATTTCCTAAACAGAAAACTCCAACTGAGACAGCTTGAATATTGTGACCAGTAGACTGCACAGGGCTGACAAAGAAATTAGTGAACTTAAAGATATGTCAAAGGAAATTCTCAAACTTATATGCAAAAATAAAAAATAATAAAAATATCAGAATATCCAAGAACAAAGAGACAATCACAAAAGATGTAATATATGTGTAATATGAATACCAGAAGCAGAAGAGAGAAAGCAGCATGAAAAGTGTTTGAAGTAATACTGGCAGAGTATTTTCTAAAATTAATAGCAGACAAGGAATAAATATTCTGGAAGCTCAGAGAACTAACAAACATATCTAGGCCATTATATTCTAACTGCATAGAACCAAGACAAAAAGAGTATCTTAAAAGAAGCTTGGGGCAGGGTACTTGAGGCCAAACACACTAGCTTTATAAGATCAAGAATAAGAATTACATCATACTTACGTTCAGAAACCATGCAAGCAAGAAGAGAATGTAATCAAATATTTAAAGGATTAAAGTGAAAACCCTACCAACCTAGAACTCTAAATATAGTGAAATTATCCTTTAAATGTGAAGAGGAAATTAATATTCCCTCAGAAAAACAAAAACTGAGACAATATATCACCAGTCATCCTGATTTGCAAAAAAAAAGAAACAAACGAAAAACAGAAGTTCTTCAGCAAGAAGGAAAATGGTGTAGGTCAGAAATGTGGATCTCTATACAGAAAGGAATAGTATTAGAGAAGAAAAAAGGAAGATAGATGAAAATGGAATCTTTTATTTTTCTTATTCTTAAAATGATCAAATAGATAATTTTGTTTAAAATAATAATGGCAACTATATATAGGTGATTATAGCTTATGAATAAGTGAAGTGAAATGAACGACAGCAATGTTATAAGGGAAGGGAAAGAGGAATTGGGAAAACTCTAAGATATCTGTTTTACCCATGAAGCAGTATAGTATTATTCAAAAGTGGATAGAGATTAGTCGTAAAGTCTAATTACAAACCAGAAAGAAACCATTAAATAAAAAATAGTATAATTGATATACTAAAGGAAGAAAAATAGAATAATATAAAACACTCAATTAAAACCAGAGAACGTAGAAAAATTATAAAAGACAAAAATTGAAACAAAGAACAAAGGCAATGAATAGGAATCAGTTATACTCTGGTAGGTGGTAGATACAAAGCCAAATATATCAGTAATCACTTTAAATCTAAATGGTCTAAATACACAAATTAAAAAAGGGGACTTTTGGAGATAATTTCTTCAAAAAAACTCTATGTTGTCTGTAAGAAACACACTTTAAGTATAAAGACATAGATAGATTAAAGGTAAAAGAATAGAGACAGATATACCAAGCTAACACTAATCAAAAGAATGCTACAGTAGTTATATTAATTTCAGACAAAGTAGATTTATGGAAAAATGTGGACAAAGATAAGCATCACATAATTGTAAAAAGGTTAAATCTCTAAGAATACATAATAATCCTTACCAGGTATATACCTGATAAAACAAAATCAAATATGTGAGGCAAAAACTGATAGAACAGCAAGATAAACAGAAAAATTCTCATCATATTTTAAAGACCTCAGTATCCCTTCATCATTAATTGACAGGTTCAACAGGCAGAAAATCACTAAAAACATGGTTGAACTAAACAGCTCCATCCATCTCCTGAATTTAATTGACATTTATACAATATTTTATCCAACGTTTTATCAAATGGAACATTCATCAAGATATATCACATTCTGGGTCCTAAAACACATCTTAAAATGTTTAAAAGATAGAAATTATGCAATGTCTGCTCTCAGACTATAATATAATTAAACTAGAAATTAGTAACAGAATAGATACTTGGAAAATCTCAAAATGCATAGATATTAAGCAACACCCATGTAAATAATGCATGAATTAAAAAATAAGCCTCAAGAGAAGTTAAAGATGCATTTTGAATGAAATAAAAATGAAAATACAATTTATCAAAATTTGTAGAAAGCAGTTCTTGGAGATTTACAGCATTGAATGTATATATTAAAAAGAAAGACCTAAAATCAATAAGCTAATCTTCCACATTAGAAAACTACAGAATAAATAAAACTAAAGCAAGCAGAAAATAAATAAATAAATAAATAAATAAGTAAATAAATAAATAATAAAATTGGGGCAAAGATCAATGAAATGGAGAACAGGAAATAATAGGAAAAAACAAAGCAATAAAAATCTTTTTCAATAAAAATTGATAAAGTTCTAATCAAGCTAAGAAAAAAAAGAGAACACAAATATTAGTAATTGCAGAAATTAAAGAGAGACTATCACTAGTAATTCCATGGACATTAAAAGGATAATAAAGGAATATTATGAACAACTCTTGACCACAAATATTGAATAAAATGAACCAATTCTTTGAAAGATAAAACCTACCAATATTCAATGCAAAAAAATTATGCAATCTGAATAAGCTTATATCTATTAAAGAAACTGAATCAAATACTTCCAAAACAGAAGGTGTCAAGCCCAAATGGTTTCACTGGTGAATTCTACCAAATATTAAAGAAAACTGTTACAAATTCTCTACAGTATCTTTTAGAAAATAGAAGTTGTGAAGTCATCATTACCCTCATGTTGAAATCAAATAAAAACCTTACAAGAAAAAAAAACTATAGGCCAATATCTCCCATAAACATGGGTGTTAAAAAAAATCAATAAAATATTAGCAAATCAAATTTAATGATATATAAACAAAATTCCACCACAACCAAGTGGAGTTTATGTTATGTATGAAAGGATGGTTCAGCATTCAAAAAAATACATTAATTTAATTCATCACATTAATAAGCTAAAAAAGAAAAATCATATGGTCACATAAATAAAGGCAGAAAAAGTATTTTAAAAAAATTTTTAAAACTCAACAGTTTTGTTTTCATTAAATTTATTGGGGTGACATTGGCCAGTAAAATTACATAGGTTTCGTCTATAGTTATTTATTGTCTACATGTTGCACTGTGTTCTCACCACTCAGAGTCATTTCTTTTTTGATCACCATATATTTGAATCCATCTCTTCTCATAATAAAAACAAACTAGCAACTAAAACCTCTCAGCATACTAGGAATAGAGGGGATTTCTTCAACCTAATAAGGAAACCTACAAATAACCAATTCATAGCATCATACTTAATATTGAGAAATTAGATACTCTTCCCTAAAAGTGAGACTAAGACAAGGATATCTCCTCTCACTACTCTTATTTAATATTGTACTGGTAGTTAATGCAATAAGATAAGAAAGGGAAATAATATGTATACAGATTGAAAAGGAAGAAATAAGACTTTCTTTGTTTGTAGATGACATCATAGTTTATGTAGAAAAATCTCAAAAATCAACCATAGGAAGCCACACAACTCAGTCTTTCCCGGTCTGTCTCTGGCACTTCTCGAGTCACCATTTCTCTGCTGGAGCCCAGGCTTACTTTTTGTCACACTTTTCCTTCGCGTGGATTGACCATGGAGTGGTGAGGACATTTTTGGGATCTGGCAAAGGGAAAGAGAACAAAGTGGAGTTGCAGATGGTTGATTCCTACAGTGAGGAGATGATCCACGTCAACTAACACAGGAGTGAGGCAGAAATGAGAGGAGAAGACAAGATGGTGACTGGAGAGGAGGTCCCTAAAGCCTCTCCCAGAAAACACAATTGAACGGCCGACCAGGAGCCAAGAAAGCGGACCCTGAGCGACAAACCGGCTGCTGAGAAATCCACAAATCACAAGTAAACCTGAAGGCTGGCGAGAAAGGGGCGAGTCGGGGAGAGGGAAGGGAGCAGAGATGGACCACGCGGGACGCGATCCCTGCTGACTATTCGGAGCTGCGCAGTTTGGGGGAGGGAAGAGAGACTGGGGAGCTGGGGACGGAAGGAGTTTGGGAGCCAGCCTCTGGAACTTTTGAGTGGTAGAAGGGCTGAGCGAGGACTCTGAACTGCAAAGATAACACCCCAGCTCTAAGACCCCTGGAGACCTACACAGGGCTGCAGTTCCTGTTCCCAGCCTGCTGCAAAGGCAACCCTGCTGTCTCAGGCCAGGCCCACAGCTTTGGACTTATAGAGCGGGCACTTCCTCGTGCACCCCAGAGTTCTGATAGCAGTGTGAGCCTTTAGACAGCCAGGTACTGAATCAGGGCTGGGAAGACTGATTTTCCCCAGCAAAGGGCCTAAAGCCTTTTGTTGGCCTCTCCCCAGGACATATGCGCATAGCCTCCAAACGCAGTAGGAGATCAGAAACAAAAAACAAACAGCCCCCTCTCCCCCAAAACTTGACCCCCAGCGCCACCTAGTGTCTGCCCTACAGCAAGACACCACAAAAGCAATAATCTGGGCAGTGAACATAAAGCCCTCATGTCAAAAAGGAAGATCCCAGCGGACAGGATGAATTCCTTAAAAACTAAAACTCCTCAGAAAGAACA